>CAAKHB010006258.1:0-20432 GCA_901007665.1 Aeoliscus strigatus | reverse complement strand
GTGTGTGTGTGTGTGTGTGTGTGTGTGTGTGTGTGTGTGTGTGTGTGTGTGTGTGTGTGTGTGTGTGTGTGTGTGTGTGTGTGTGTGTGTGTGTGTGTGTGTGTGTGTGTGTGTCGGGTCAGCACCGGGTCGCTCTGGTTCCCTTAGCGACGACTTAATGTATTCAAACAGTGCGTTGCTATGGAGACCCAATCACTTCAAAGTCTCCCTCGGACCTCGTCCGACCCCGAGGCGCAGAGCATCCCGCGGACATGGAGGAGAAGCCTGCTGAGGACAAGAGACTCAACTTCTTCCGGGACTACGTGGTGAAGACTCTGCGGATAAAGGCGGACCGATGGGACCAGTGTGTGTCCAACGAGGACAACATGGGGGTCCTGCGGGCCTTCCTGGACCAGGCGGAGCAGCGGACTCTGGTGGTGTGTGTGGTCACCGGGGGGCAGCTGCAGCTGGCCGCCGCCGTCACCGCCGCCACCGGCAAACAGAAAGCCATGTTCTTCATGAAGAGAAACTACGGAGCCATCCTTCCGGAGGCCGTCAGGGACCAGCTGGTGTTCGGGGACCTGTGCTGCTCCCCGCTGGACCAATTCTCTGCTCTGGTGGAGGAGGTAAAGCTGCAGGCCGGCCAGGAGGTGTCGCTGCTGGAATGGGATAGGGACAGTCAGGGTTGAAAATGTCTACGGGTTCTTCCATTTCATTGGTTTTCTGAATGTCGAACGTTCTCGACAGTTTCAAAAGTTGAGATGTATCAACGTTTCAACTTCCAGCAGCATCAACTCTGACGACTCACCGATTTCAAACCTCGACACATCAGCAAACAACGTTAGCATTCATTCACACACCGTCAGTACCGAATGTACAGAAATTCAACCGTAATTGTAATGATGAACAATTAATTACAGTACATTACATTTGTTTTCGGTAATGTAACATATTACAGTTTCTTTTGTAATGAAATTGTACAATGCATTGACATGTAGCGACACTATTATATCCTGCCGGTGTTGCCAGGTGGGAAATGTAGGCCTATGTACCAGAAACTCACAATTACATCGTGATGTGTTGCTCCATGTTGAGGCTTCCAAGTGTGTGTGGAGTAAATCAGGAAGGGGTTTTTGTGACGTGTGTATCGTCTGACAACGACAAGTCTGACACCATCTTCAGTATCGGAGCACCGATGCTCCAATTCACGTGAACTGCTTCTTCAAAGTTGTCGTGAGACGTAAAAAGTCAAGAGGCCGAGAACATAGCAGAAGCAGTGACTGGTGTAACCATACAGTCATGGAATGATAAAATGATCCTACATTTGGCCTTTTGGAGGATTATTGACGCCAATTATGGTACAAATACAGTAGTTATCCTCGACATGTCCTAACTTCTATATAGGATAGTTATTATATATACAGCAATACAGTGGTGCAGTGGTTAGCATTGGCTAGCATTAGCCTGGGATCTTTCTGTGGAAGATGAGGCTTGCACGCTCTCCCTGTTTGTTTGTGTGTGTGTGTGTGTGTGTGTGTGTGTGTGTGTGTGTGTGTGTGTGTGTGTGTGTGTGTGTGTGTGTGTGTGGTTTCTCTCGGGGTACTCCAGCTTCCTCCCACTACAAATGGCAGGTTCATTGGTTACTGTAAACTAGGCCCGTAGGTGTGAATGTGGAATGGTGACTTGTCCAGGCTAAAGCTTGAAGTTCACCTGTTGACAGCTGAGATCAGCCCCAGAACATCCAAAGACCGGTAACCAGAGCAAGAGGGAGAAGATGATTATACATACAGAATTTACTTCTACTTAACACTGTCTTTATACCGACTACACCCTCTGAGGTAAATGAGCTTTCTACCTAGAATTAAATGAATGTTAATGTTAATGTTCATTGTTATTTAACAGGGCCATTGTGCACTTTACTGTTCCTGTGATGGAAATCTCATAGACACAGATGGTCGGTGTCATACGAGTACATAAAACTACTTCTTCTCCTTTCAGCTTTGTCCCTCTTCAGGGGTTGCCACAGCGAATCATCAATTTCCATCTTTCCCTGTCCTCTGTATCCTCTACTTGGACTCCAACTACCTCCATGTCCTCCCTCACTGCATCTATAAACCTCCTCTTTGACCTTCCTCTCTGTCTCCTACCTCCAACTCCATCTCTAACATTCTCCTACCAATGTATCCACTGTCCCTCCTCTGCACATGTCCAAACCATCTCAATCTAGCCTCTCTAGCTTTTTCTCCTAACCTTCCTGTCTGTGTTGTCCCTCTGATGACCTCATTCCTAATCCTGTCCATCCTGGTCACTCCTAAAGAGAATCTCAGCATCTTTAACTCTGCCACCTCCAGCTCTGCCTCCTGTCTTCTGCCTATCGCTAGTGTCTCTAAACCATACATCATAGCTGGTCTGTACAGTCCTGTAAACCTTTCCCTTCACGAGTACATAAAACAATACAAAATATAATACAAAAAACAAATTTTAGGACTTCATGCACCTGAATTGTTGAGCTGTACCTCCTGGACAATGTACTACTCCATGTCCTTACAGGGGCATCAGATAGCTCTGATAGTGCTACAACTGCTTTAGTATTTCTGTTTTTCAACATTGCTACTTTTAACAAAGCAGAAGCAGCATGTGAATAGCTCATGTGCATCTTTGCACTGATACAAATGAAACCAAATTTTTTTTATGCTTTTAATTTGGTAGATTTCTTGTAGATCCTTTACTGAGCATTTTGTGAGGGTTTACAGACAGTTTTGGTGTGTACTCGCAGGCTGATCCTCAGGATTAAGTAGTAATGCAGACGTAGCCTTCAGGCTGTATGGTTCCAGTGTTTAATGTGGTCACTGGTGCGTTCAGTATTAAGCACATTGGCCGGTAATTACTTCACCGTGCAGACTAATTACCTCGCAGTGACCCGGAGCCTTTGGGGGCCCTGAGGGTCGGGGGGTGCTGGAGCAGGTTGTTAATTCAGCCTCAACTGGATCCAAACACGGGAGACATATTTGCACTGCCTTTATTCACTGAGGCTCTTTCCCCCCTCCACAGTTTGTTGTGATTGTGTGCTCTCGTCCAGGTGGTGGCCCCCCTCCTGTCCAACAAGAGGAACCACGCCGGGTGGCCGCAGGTGGTGTCTCAGGACATCAAGCGTGTCATCCACTCCCTCAAGACAAATGTGACTGTGATGTCGGGACAGGTCCGAGGCCGCACTCTGCTGCCCCTCCCCGCAGGGTTCGAGCGGATAGAACAAGATGCCGGGGAGACAGACGACATGTAAACAAACACCTGAGAGCTGACAGTGCGTTAATGTGTCTTATGCTCCTCCTGCATTCGTAAACGTGTCGAACCTCACAGGGGGGAGACGGTGGAGAAGTGTTCCATTCACTCCCTGGAGTCAGCTGTGAGTGACTGGAGCCACCTGATCCACGGCGTCCTGAAGAAAGACTCCTCTGAGGCCCTGCTGGACGGCAAAACGCCCACCCCGCACGCCGAGCTTCTCTTCTGGAAGAACAGGTCAGCGGGCAACATTTGTTCCTTCTGACATCACATCTAGTGAGGACAACAGGATTTATTTAGTTCGATATCTGAATTCACCATTACATGACAAATGACAGTTGCACCTCATAAACAAGGTGAGACAGATATATGAGTAAAGATCGCAACGGTCCTTTGGACTTGGCAGGGAATTCACAAGGTTTGCAGCAGTTCTTTGCGGGTGCCCAGCACAGCCGCGAGCTACAACCACCCCGAGTTCAGACACCGGTGGTTGTGAAGGTCCATCTGCATCTAGTGAATGTGATGGCAGCCTGAAGAACTGGCAACAGGTGGTAATGGGGAGGTGGAGGGAGCGAAGAAAGGGAAGAAAGACCATTTTATTTGTTTCATATGACTCTGAACAAAAAAAAAATAGTTTTCAAGTTCAACTGGTGGATGCAAGAGGCTTCAGTGAATCATCCATTCTCATTGTCTCTGTGTGTGTTGATCGTTGGTTGCAGATATATGTGCTGTCACAAACATCTGCCTCCTGTCAGGTACTAACATACCCACGATCCCCAGCTGCTGAATTCAACACCCTTCAAGGTGTAACCCTGAAAGTGACTGGTGCAATTTATTAAGAACTCTGAGAGAGTCTGTAGTCTGTGAAATCACTTTTTCATGTTCCTTTGCCCCCCTCCCGCCCTTAAAAAAGCTTTGTCCTGTAGTAACGACCTTGATAACGACGCAGTGTTTCTGCATTTTCTGCATTTTCTGCAACTAAACTGACAGATGTCGGACTAAATGTGACTGTTTCTCCTCTGCATGGTGCAGACTTACAGATCTGGAATGTATCCACTCCCAGTTAGTATCCACCAAAGTGAAGAAGATGGCGGTGCTGCTGAAAGCCGCAGACAGCAGCTACTCTCCAGCGTTCACTCAGATCGTGCAGGAAGTCCTCGCAGGTAATGACCCCATACACGCACGAGACAAGTGTCTCAGCTGTACTGCACATGTAGGCGACATCTGCTGAACGGCCGCTGGCTGTAGCTCACGCCTGCTCAGGGTCGATGTTTGTCATCATCTACCTTTGACCTGCTCACGTCTTCACCTGCAGCTTTGGAGGAGGCCGAGAACATCTGCATCTATTTGAAGCCCCTGCAGCGGCTCTTTGAGGACATCCAGAACACGGAGTTTCCTGAGACGAGGAGTCAGATCGGCCCTCTGATGCACACAGTGTGTCTGGTGTGGGCCAACTGCAAATATTACGACAAGCCAGCGCGGCTCATTGTTCTGCTGCAGGAGATCTGCAACCTCCTCATCCAGCAGGTCAGCCACACCTCCACCTCACAGCCATGAGGGTGAATGTTTCATGTGGTGAGTCGTTAACTGCCGTGTTTTTGTCGGGAGGCTGTCAGACATCTCCTGCCAGGACACATTTCTTCTTATATCTGTCACCTCATTTGCCCAGAAACAAATGCATAAGTCGTGTGGAAAGTCAGGACTGCATTGAGCTGCAGGTCACGCCGCTCAGCCCTCCTTGATGTTTCACACCCGGTTGAGCATTTTGATTTTATCGCGTCAATAAAAGAATGATTCTGTCTCTCTCAGCCTGTTTGGCAGCCAACGCTTGGTGAGAATTCTTTTCTTCTTTTGTTGTATCAGAAATGAGCAGACTGTCCCCAGACTGCCACAGCTTCAACAGGAGGAAAAGACGGACAAGGCCATGATTTCCTCTCCTCATAGCTTGTGATTTGAAAGCCTTATTAACAGTAACATAACAGTGGAATTCTCATTGGATTGATTTGAAGAGGTGTACAAATCTTTTTCAGTGTGAAAAAACTGTAAAGAGACAAAGAAGACGATATGCAAATGAAACTTTTGTCCTCTAATTTAAAAAAATGCAGTACTAATAATTTCTAGGCTTAATTTATACGTTATTTTGTTTAATGTTGTTCTAATGGAGGGTGTGAACAATAACAGTGATAATAATAACAATAATAATAATAATAATAATAATAATAATAATAATAATAATAATAATAATAATAATAATAATAATAATAATAATCTTCTCTCATTTCCTTTCTAGTCATGAAGGACATAGACTTGGTTTGGAAAGTGGATTGTGTCTTTTGGTCTGTTTTATGTTGTCATGGGAGGAAGCATGAAAGAAAGGAGTGACATGAAAAAGTAACATGACAACAATAGTATCATTAATTGGATGTTGGCTTAAACCTGTTGTCTATAAATAAATCATCACAGCTCTGAATTCTGTTTATAGGTATATCTGCCATGTGTTTGTCGATAAATCGTATGAAGTAAAAACTCTTGTTGTCTTCCATTGTCCGCCTGAGAGGAGCTGACGTCTGGCTGCTCTCTGTCATCAGGCCCGCTTGTACTTGGGTCCAGAGGAGCTTCTGAAGGGAGAGGAGTTGGAGAATCTCGCCAAAGTGCAGGCAGCCTTAGAGGTCCTGCAGCTCTTCAAGGACACGTACGAGGACCGACGAGATCATCTGTACGAGTACGGCGACAGCATAAAACCCTGGGATTTTTCACCGCTCCTGGTCTTCTCTGGACTGGACCTCTTCATGGACCAAGTCAGGACTGCTGAGGTGAGAGTGCTCTCATCACACCAACTTTTAACTAACTCTGTACTCCTCTGTCCTTTTCATATGGTTTATTTTTATTATTTTTCCATTGTTGTAAATCTATTTTGGTGTAAAGCACATTGAGCATTGTTTGTATGCACTATTTTTATGCTACAGAATAGTGTATAATATCAAGGTCAGTATTGCTTATACTTAAAACATAATAATATAATAATGGTAATGATGTTTCTCCTCCTTGTCCGTCTCTCTGCTCTACAGGGCCTCCTGTTGACGGCCGTGGACTTCCTTAAGTTTGAGAAACTGGAGATCGGAGGGGTCCGAGGCCGAGTTCTCAGTCAGCAGGTCCAGGTGCTTCACCAGGAGTTTTTAGATGCCTTCAAATTATTCACGGAGAAGTCTTACGACTGTTTGGACCGTAACAACAAGGTTGGTGTCTTTTTGTCTTTTTACACAACGGTCCAGGTGACTTCAACTTCCAGCTCCTGTCATTTTCACTCATCAACGCTCCTGGATAATTTTCTAATAAGGGACAAAAATAGATTTTTCAATTCCATCGTATTGTTTCACCAAGAGATTTGTGAGTTTTAGCAGCAGAAGCAATTTCCTTCTGTGTGTAAGAGCCCGTCGGTGCGGAACGCCGTGAGTCGGTGAGATGTGAAAAGCTCTCTTTGCTGAGCTATCTGCCCTGCAGGAGTTTGAGGAAGACGTGAGGCAGTTCAAACTGAAGGTGGACGACGCAGACCGGCAACTAGGAACGCTCTTCTGTCAGGCCTTTGACGACGCCTGCGGGTTGGAGCAGAGCTTCAAGGTCGGCCAACTTTACCTCCGTCTGTGTCAACTTACGCACACATCCACTCACCTTCACTGGAAACACTTGTTTTATTTGTGTGCCTGCAGGTTCTGGACATGTTTTGTAGTCTGCTGGAGCGCCCCCTTGTGGCTGAAAATTCTCATGAACGATATGCACGCATAGTGAGCATGTTTGATGAGGAACTGGACAGTTGTAAAACCCTTTACGACGAACACAATCGCAGCACAGAGCAGCAGGGTGAGCTAAAAACCAGAGTTTGTCCAAAGAAATATGGGTTTCAGACAGAATGGGTCTGATTACAGAACCTTACAACGGAAGGGGAATAGATCAACATTGGTTGAATTTACCCCTTGATAAGTAACCTAAAATATGTCTTCACCACACACACACACACACACACACACTAAACTTATGTCATCTGCCTTCAAAGATGCCTCGCAGACAGGGTGGTTCAACTTTCTGTTCAACTAAGTTGCATTAATGCTGCAGTGAATGATGATGATAATAATATGCCTGCAGCTCAAAGTGGTCAACACACACACACACACGAGAATGAAAGACGCAAAGATTAAAAACAGAAAGAGAAAAAACTCTAAAAAAATGGAATGGAATTAAAAAAAAACATGCAGAAAAATCATATTCAAAGAAAAGCAGAAAAGCCTTTTTATTTATTTATGTTATTTTTTTCTTTTTTGTATTTAAAATGAACAATTTATGAGAAAATTGAACCTATCTGTGCGAAATTAATTTGGTACTTTGTAATTATTGTGAGACAACCCGAAAATGAACAGAGTCACTCAAGTAAAACACTGCCCCCTTCTGGTGTGTGGGAGTGTGGCAACATGGAGCTGACCTGCAAACTGTACCTTTAACAGAGGAGTCCACATTGTTTATTGTAGAAACAAGCTTTGACTTGAAAAGTTCCGAATTCAAAAATTAAAAATACTTTCAGAGACACACAACCCCTGAGAAAGTCATAATCCACCCACATAGATGTTCCAGATGTTCCAAACTGTGTCTTTTGTTAAACCTGTGAGGCCGGAGCAGCTTTCACTTGTGTAGAAGTTGAGATTTTGGTTGACATCGCGTAATTTCACGTCGACTTCAGACTCCAGTGAGTGAGCTGCTCCAATGACTTTGATAATGAACGTCTGTAGGCTAGTTTCTGCTTTCACTGGCTGTAAATAACAACACTCCTCATCCAGTCAATAAGAACATGCCACCAGTGGCTGGCGGACTAAGATGGGCCCAGGAGATCCAGCAGCGCGTCCAGACCTCCTTCTCCAAACTTCGAAACCTGTCCTACCCGTGAGTTTGCTGTTGGCTTTCCACTCGTCCGTGTTCAGGTCGGCCTTGTTCACACTGCCAGCTCCACATTTCTGTCATATCCTCAGTGCAGCCACGCATTTTATGAAGTCTGAACAACAAAAATTGCCATTACCATGGCAGCCCCTGCAGATAGGTCAGCACCAAACGCTGACAACAAACCCCACTAGAAGTGACGGTGTGAACGCGGCCCTCGTGGCTCTAACTTCAGACGCTGTCCTCTCTCCGTGCAGGTGCCTGGACTCTGCAGACGGAGCCCGGGTCATCCAGAAGTATGAGGAGATGATGCAACTGTTGGACAGGTGCCAGTGTTTCTTATCTCCCCACATTACACTGTATGTCATCATGCTTTGGATGGACGTACGACCAGATGGACGGACATAAAACAGAATCGACAGCCGTGGACTCGGATGTTGGCTGATTGAACCGTGAACAGGAGGAAAGTCGAGCCACGAGTCACGGACCGGCTCCATGTCCGGAACATTGGTGATTTTGTTAGTGGGGTGTAAAACACTTATGAAGACGCCCCCGTGGAACGGCGTGCAGACATGCAGCGCTGGCGTGATTGATGCTCTCATTACTGCGGTGCTGCTCCACAGATTATTTCACCACTCCCATAATCCCATATGCTTTGCGGTTGCTCACTGATACCGAGTGAGAAATTGCGTTTTAGACCACGTTCAAACATCAAACCCTGAAAGATGAAGCATCTCTTTGGTGTGTGTGTGTGGTGGAGGGGGCGCTCACACGGAATCAACCAGAGACGAAAGCGAACGCAGCAAACACATTCTGGCACGTTCATGAAGGCTGCTGACGTTTTGATCTCCACATCTCTACCAAGTGAGACTGAGGAACGACTACACATGACCTGTGACCTGAAAACCTACAGAAGATGAAGATTCCAGAACACCACAGCTAATCATCTGGTCCTGGTCCATCAGCAGCATTTACTCAACATTTCATTACAATCCATTCATAAGTTTTACAGTTATTTTGCTAAGAGACAGACACACATGTGAAAACATACTAATACGACAAAACACCCCTGAAACACCGACTACGCCGAACGGGGTGAAGCTATTGGAAATAACAGCCCCACAAAGATAAACCCTTTGTGACACCTGTAACTTCCAAGGAGCAGAGAACACTGCTAGTTTGAAAGCCTTGTTGTCAGTGTCTACCTTCAGATCTTAGCCGGTCTTCATCCAAGTATGTTGGGGCGTCGTGACAAGTCGTCCAACAGAAGTAATGTAGATCAGCTCAAAATAGTGGTTTGTGAAAATGGGTTCAATCCCTGAACTGTAGATTCGTGTGCACAGCTCATGTGACTTTATATCACTGCTTTACTTTAGCCCAATAAAAATGGAATGATGAACACCAGCCCTCAATTTGCTCCCATCAGAAATGAGAGTCCTTGTTATGCTATAATACTAATCACCGGTGCCACAGATGAATGCAGCCATTATTATACATATTCCAGTCAGGACCTCGATGGGCATCCGCTCTCATTACTCCCACAGACAAAACGCTGTGTGATTTATGGCCATGACCAGGGCGTTTGATTGCCTCTGCGTCTGTGGTGCCACTATCAGGAAATGAAGCTCACAGCAGAAATCCAATAAAGAGCACGTAGTGTGCATTGGAGTGCTCATCATAATGGCGTCTGTTTACAGATTGATATAGCTGTACAGAGCCCTGACGTGTTGTCTGGTCCTCGCAGATCAATCAGTGTTTATCCTCATATTACCCCCCCGACAGCTGCATCCAAACCTCCTGCTCGCCCCGCCCTGCTTTGTCTGCTTCCTACGGATGCGCAAGTCACGCCGCTCGTTTCGTTTAGACCCGTAGAGGATTTGGGAACCGGCTCAATCACATGCTTGTTCTTCTGCTTATCTTAATTTCTATGATGCGAGCCATTTTCACGCCTGTGGCCCCTGTAATGGGAATAGAAAACAATGTTAAAGCCTGTCAGTAAATTGTTTTTCTCTGCTAATAGCTTTCGTTTGTTTGAAATGGCCGTTTTCCTTGTGCTCCGGTGTTCCAGCTACTCGACCAGCCTGTACGAGAAGTGGACAGCGACCGTGGGCGCGAGCTCACAGGAGAGCCTCAACTTGCCATTAATCACCAGAGACCCTTCCACACGGCTGCTCTCCGTCAACTTCAATGCGCAGGTCTCTGCATTACCCCACACACCGGAAAAAAAAACAGTCAAGACTTATGTTTGCATAGAGCTCCCTATATATATCAGCCTTGTGTCAGGTTTTTATTTAGTTTGATCCAATAACTATCCCACGTCTTCTTACAGCTTCACCAAAAAGATTTTGTAGTTCTTTTGTGCTCTTTATTTCCTGGATAATAATCATCACACTGCCCTCTGACAAATGACTCAGCATTTATCACTGAACTCAATGATACTGAACCACAATTTGCTCGGTTGCTCTTGTTTTCCTCTTCCTTCTTTCCCTAGCTGGCAACGGTGCTGAGGGAGGTGAAATATCTGGAGGCCCGACAGACTGAAGTGATCCCTGAAACTGCAGTGCAGCTCTATGCCAGCAGGTGGCAGCTGTGGCAGTACGTGTCCAACTTGGAGCTCACCGTGGGCCGCTACAACAAGGTTGGTGTTTGTACAGTGTAATTACCTTTGTCAGAAGAAAAACTGCTGATCTGATTCCCACGGAAATGTTTCCAGAGACATCTGTTGGCCTGAGAACCAATCAACCAATTTAAACATGTTATTATTATTATTATTATTATTATTATTATTATATGATATTATAGACAACGCATCACCATGGACTGATTAGACATCATTCAGCCGTCGACCATCACCAGATTCCAGTGGGCCAGGGTTTGGGTTCTGGGGATTCATTTGTTGTTCATTGGTTTGACACAAACCCAGCTGAATAAACTTGACATGTTAGCATTCTCATTCTGAGCATGTCGGCATGCTAATGTATCTGACTTTGTGCCTCCGTACTCCCACTGACTTCACAGAGTCATACTGGAGACCCATTTATCCCCTCTGGACAATAAATATTTTGTAGATGCGGACTTGAACAAATGTGCACCTTCCTTTTTAATGAGAAGCGGGTACGAGGGCAAACTGACGCATTAAACAATACAATTGCAATCACCAATGTAATTAACTGAGCCACACTGAGGACAGTTGTGGCAGACACATGTATCAGCTACAATGGGATGATTGCAATTTAAAAATACAGCAAATCACTGCCTTGGGTAGCTAAAAGTTCAAGTCCAATTAAGTCATAGCAACCTGGAATGATCCAGAAATTGTGACTTTAATTAGAATGACACCCCGTCTCGATGCTTGTGGCTTCTGCATGGCCTTTCTGTGGCACTTATATTAAAATGATATTTCTGTGCTCTGTCAGTGTGTGACATTCACATCACGTCCTCCTCTTTTCTCTTCTACTGTCTGGCTGCAGGTGATGCAGACTGTGCTCGACGTGGAGCAACCACTGATTCGGATTGCGCTCAGGGATATCGACTCTCAGCTCCGACATGCAGAGGAGATCCTGAGCTGGAACAGCCGAGGTTTGTCACAATAATTACTGGCGAAAGTTCTTGTAATCCTCAGAAAATTGCAAACATTTTGGAAGCACATTTTTTAATGTTAGGTTAACAAATTCAAGCTTTAAATATACATACGAGGGTCGGAGAGCACAAACCTCTGCCAAGCAGCTCATTTTCTCCCATAATGTGATTTACACCAAATGAATATACTGAACCTTGTTTGATCTACATCAGTGGATTCCTTGACCAAGAAGACATACCTGTACCGTTTGGAAATAGGAATTTTAAGTCAATAGTGAGTGACACAATTCACTATTTTGCTAATGGAGATCTTCTTCTTGATACAGTTCCATAATAATAGCTCAATTAGAAATAGAAATGTAGATTTGTGTTATAAATTTGTTGATTCTGTGCGTGGTGGTTCCTCCTTTTGGAGCAAAAACGAACCTCAAAGAACATGGTCCACTCGGACTCCCTCGGGAGCTGGTCAAAGAGGTGGGAGTTGAAGACCTCCCTGACGGTCCCAGCAGACCCTCACTGTCAGTTTGGGTCTGCCAAGTCGGTCTGCCAACCCCCCCCCGGCCAGCGGATGCAACTCGCCACCAGGTGGTGATCCATTGACACCTACCAGACTACAAAGTCGATCATTGATGTCCTGTATTTGTAGTCCGTTTCACCCTTATGATTGAACCCGTGTTTGTTATGGACAAACTGTGACTGGCACAGAAGTCCAACAGCAAAACACCACTCAGGTTCAGATCAGGGAGCCCGTTCCTCCCAATCACACCCCCCCCCAGTTAATACTGTTGCTGCCCACATGGGCCTTGAAGTCCCCCAGGAGAACGATGGAAGTCCCCAGCCGGAGCACCTTCCACTACCCCTCCCAGGGCCTCCAAAGAAGTTGGAACATCTGTTCCTTGTCCCATTATCAGTATTTCCTAAACATTCCACTAAAATCCATTTATAATTTTTAGACGTATTTTGCACAAACAAACAAATGCCAGCATAAACCAAATCTCTTTGGTATTTGAGGATGATTATAGTACCTTGTGTGTCATGACACTGGTTTGCTGTGCTCTGCGACTTCATTCGGAATGATGCATAAATGACTGCTTCTTATCATCATGTGGTTTCATGTAGTGAAGCTGTCAGTGGCTTCATTTGTCGGCTGCTGACACAGCAGATATTTACTTATGAGAAAGTTTTTTTCTCATCCTCTGCATCTGGGAAGCTGCTGTGATCGGTAACCTAACCAGACAGGCTTTGCATCGTAAACACCTTATAAAATAAGAAGAGGGGAGTTGTTCAATGATTGATCAGCTCTGGCGGGTTGTTAGTTTCTTCCACTCGACGATCTACAGAAAGCAGAAATGCACTCAGCAGTCTGTTGCGACAATGTCTCGGTCCCTGGGCAGAGCAGCACACTGTGTGTGTGTGTGTTTATGTTTACTGCATGGGAATAATGTGTAGGTTTGCGTGTGGGAGAATTTCTCTCTGTTCTCTGTGTTCACTGACCTGGACCTGACTCAGACTGTCTCAGACAGTGCAACTGAGAGATGATATAGAGAACATAAAAAAACCACTGTGCTGTGCTCAGCGTGTCAAACTTTGAGAGGCACATATATGCACTGGGTTGGTGGTGTAAACAAGGCCACAGTTGGACCTCATTTGTATGTGTGGACTGTAAATCTCTTCACAACCGTAGCTTTGACGTTGCTGTACAGCAGATGCTACATTATTATTATTATTATTTAAAGAAAGTGTTTGTAGCCGAGCAGCTGGTGTCACGACATGAGTGAGACATTTGAGCAGACAGTCGTGACTTGGCACCGACACACCAGCCAGTAATAGTATATCATAGGTACGTTTGTAGGTAATGTTTAGTGTGTCATCAAGCATCTTTGAATGTTTTTAAAAGCGCTATATGAATCAAGTGTATGACTAATGTCCTTATTATTATTTGTTAAGTTCAGCATTCAGAGTGCTTTGGATAAATACATGAAATGAACGAAAAATAGAAGCAGTACAAGTTAAAATGACACTGAACACATGGACAGTACTCAGCTTGGTTACACTCTCTGACACTTCAAAACACTTAGTCCAGAAGGATGCGAGCTCACAGCCGAGCTCCGAGCGTTACTGGGACAACCCAGTGTTGGCCTGTCTAGGGACGAGCTGTGAGGACACAAACGTATATTAACAAGTTCCAAGTTAACGCTCCTCAGTAATTTTCAGCTGCTCCTCTGTAACAGTGGCAAGCAGCATGAAAAGAAAATAAAACCAATTACAAGTCTTCAAATGAATCCTTAAGGACAAGAAAGGGGAAATAAATCTGCTGAATCAGTGAAAAGTAAAAGCAGTGTAAAACTCTGGGACAAAAGTTACGGTGCAGCTTGAAAAAAATCGACAAAGGCATCGGAAAGCAGCGTTCGACTTGATTGGAAAGGACTGAGGGTTTGTTCAGATCTGCAGGTTTCTTGGAGATTGTTCCAGATGCGTATAAACTAAAGGCCTCTAACTCTGGGGACACACAGCAGACCTGTCCCAGAGGATGTCAGAGGTCTCAACAGCTTACCATAGTAACACAAATACTGTCTGACCCATCCACCAGCCGTGTACATCTGCCCTGGGCCCGTCCTCCATCCTAACCCTGACTCCATTACTTCAGGCACACACATCAGACGTCTCTTTCGACACCCCAGTACACCAGCTCTCTTGTCTCCAGAAATTTGGCGGTATATCCAGGATGTGAGGGACACCGTCTGCGACCTGGAGAGCCGACTCCAGAGGAGCAAAGACAATGTGGAGGAGATCCAGAAGTGCATTAAGGGCTGGGCCACTCCGGTGTTTGAGAGGAAGGAGGGCAAAAAGGACACCCTGCTCAGCCTCCCCGACCGAGCAGATCGACTGGACCGTGTTTACGGTTTGATACGGACATCTGGGGAGAAAATCCACTTCCTGCTGAAGGTGAATCAACAATCAACATTGGGTGCAAAATGTCACAGGAAGAAGTTGTTTCCCTTGATATTTGAGTCTTTTATTAACCGAGCGTCCCCGCTTCTGGCTCAAAGAGCAATCTGGAGCTGTTCCGAGCAGACATGTCCTCTGACGAATGGAAAGCCTATGTGGAGTACATCGATGACATGGTCATAGATGGATTCTTCAACAGCATCGAGTGTTCCCTGAAGTTCTTCCTGGAAAATACAGGTGACATGTTCATGACGTCAGTGAAATCCATGTCTGGTCCTGGAGAGGGTTCATGTTCACTGTGGACATGGAGGGGTGTGGACTCTGGTGAGGGCTTGTCAGATACATACACATACAATGACACAGCCACCACAGTGTGGGTGCATGCTGGGCGTTAGGTGTTGACGTGGGTTTCTATGACATCTGTGTGAAGATAGAGATAGGCACCTGTCCCACAGAAGAACTTGGGATCAGATGGTCATCAAAACTGACCCATAATGCCAAGATACTTCAGAACATTATGACATCTGCCTGTTCAATCCACCCTTTCTCGTCTTCCAGACACAAACTTTGCTATGGCGCCTCTGTTCGAGGCTCAGCTGGACCTTAAAGTTCCTGAGATGGTGTTCAGACCCTCTCTGGAGTTCGGAGAAAGAGACAGTTTCTTTGATCTGGTGGAAAGTCTCATCAATGATGTGTTCAGGGTTTCCTCGCTGGTGGCACGTCTGGCCACACACAGCCCCTTCCCCCACTACCAGGTAGAGAAGGATAACACCAGGAGAACATTCATCAATGTTGAAGGTGGTTGTCGGTATGCCGAACGTTTCCTGTGTCTCCTTCCCCTAAAGGCCGACATGGAGGAGATGGCTGACCTGACGGACTTGCGCCACGCGCTCATGGATCGTGTGAAGAATGTCATGGTGGCGTGCTGCGAGTTTCGTGACTCACTGGAGCGCTACAGCTACCTGTACGTAGACGACCGCAGGGAGTTCATGCGTCAGTTCCTCCTGTACGGACACGTTCTGACCGGCCAGGAGGTGGAGGATTATGCTGGGGATGGTGTCCCGGAGAGCCCGCCAACATTGGAACACTTCAAAGAGCAGGTGGACGGGTGAGTTTATCGATTTGAATTAGTTTTATGTCACACAGCAGTGAGGAGAAGGAAACGCAGCCACTGCAGGGACCAGAGCTGTGTCTCAAATCACCTACTTCTATACTTCAACTTAATACGTTGAGCACGTAAGTGCGTTCACACTGAATGAGTATGTGAATATGTAGCGTACTACGATCATCAACTGGTTCACTCAAACAGAGGAAAAGTTCAATGAATCTATGGGCACTTTCACCCTCAACATCCTCCATCTCCAGGCTAATGCTAAGGTTAGCTTACTAGCTAGTAAACCACGACACATTTTCAGACATTGACGTTGTGGTGTATGTTTGGTGCTTGTGTGTGATAAATTATTGTCTTCACTGTAGATTGTGCTTTAAAGTATCTCTCTATCTATATCTATCTATTTATCTATCTATCTATCCGTCTGTCTGTCTGTCTATCTATCTATCCATCTATCATTTATCTATCTATCTATCTGTCTGTCTGTCTGTCTATCCATCCATCCATCCATCCAGCCATCCATCTATCATCTATCTATCTATCTATCTGTCTGTCTGTCTGTCCATCCGTCTGTCCATCCATCTATCATCTACCTATAAGATGTGAGGTCCGAGGCTTGATGTGTTGTAAATAATCACAAAACGCTAGCTAGTTTCAATTTCCGGTAAGTGTTTGTAAGATGATTCTCACAATGTTTTTTTCTGTCACTACAATGTCTAAATGTGTCTTTATAACGTGCACTCAACACTGTTTATCATGTTAAAACATGAACATGTTAAAATGTGAAATGATTTGATTATATCTTTAAAAATATGAACATGCCATGAACAAGAAACATTTCATGTTGTAACGTGATACTGATTAGGTGTTGGGGTTTTTTTGTTGTTTTTTTTGCAAAGTGCTTCAGTTGCATGCAAAAAAAAGTCATCTCATTTGTCCATTCAGCATTATGGAGGTGGAGAAATGGTCTGCACATACAGGACATGTTTGTCCAGGACACATACAAAGTGATGCTTGGTTTAAAAAAAAAAAAATCTCCTGAAGTAATTTTTGTTTGAGTTTAACCACTCCATGAATCTTCACTGTGTCTGGAATATAAAACATATACTTAAGATTCCAGGAAGAGCCAGGAAACAGCATAGATAGTGTGTCGTGTGTATGTGTGTGTGTGTGTTTGTTGTTATTTTACTTGTGTGATTTGTTCCCATTTAAGCATTTAATCAATGAACCTGTGTTTGGCTCCATGTCGGCTCAGGTATGAGAGGCTTTATGATGAGGTGCAGACCCTGGAGCCGGTCCACGTGTTCCACAGGTGGATGAGGGTGGACGGCCGCACCATGAAGATGGCTCTGCTCAACATCATCAAAAAGTGGAGCTTCATGTTCAAACAGCACCTCATTGATCATGTGACCAACAGGTGAGTGAGCTCAGTCTGCTATGAAGGCTAATGTCTGCTCCTCTCCACCTGTGGTAAAATGTCTGTTCTCATCCAGGTCATCACTGGTTACTGGCTTGAGCATATTTCACTATAGATACTATATACTACTTCACTATAGATTTTGTATTGATATATTATAATGTTATTCATATTATATGTTTTCTTTTTTTGCATACATTATAACAATATACTGTATTTTATTCATATTGTTATAATATATTTTATTATATTGTATATTATTTGAATATATTGAGTTATTCATATTTTTAAATAGTATATATGATTGTTAATTGTTTATAGATTTGCATATATTTCAAGCAAACTAGCAAACTAGCAAGTCCAGTTGCTGACGTTGTAACCCTGTGTGTAATAATTGGTCACAGCAGCATGTATTTAACATTGTAGATATCTGTCTGCACTGATCACGGTTTAACATCTAAATGTAGAGTGCACTCATTTTTGAATGCATTGTACTCATATTTCTGATACATGAAAAGTGTTCATTTGCTGTCTTCTCACTGCTGAAACTATAGATTGTGACAGGAATTCGAATCAGAATGTTTGATTTATATGCATGAACAAACCAAGAATTTGTTTGGTGTTAAGGTACGACCACGAGGAACAAAGAGTAAAACAAAGAGAGCTCGACAAGCTTAAAATGCACTGCAATATTGAATTAAACCCACAGAAAACAAAGCTTAAAGGGTTTAAACTAAGATTAAACCAGAAAATGGTCCAGGTATCCAAACCACCTGAATCTTCTCTGTTCCCAGTCTGTCAGATCTGGAGAAGTTCATCAGCATGGCTGGAACGGGCCTGAGCCAGGAAGTGGAGAACGGCGACTACGACGGCCTGGTGGCGGTCATGGGTCACCTGCTGGCCATTAAGGAGCGACAGTACAGCACAGACGCCATGTTTGAGCCGCTGCAGCAGACCATCGCTCTGCTGAAGGTCTACGAGCAGGAGCTGCCCGACGTGGTCCACAAACAGCTGGAGGTGACGGAGACGGATGTTTTTCCAGCACAGGATCATATCTGCTTTTTTTCAGCTGAGACATATCGCTCTTCTCTTCCTCCAGGAACTTTTATCATCTGTTACTTCTCCTCCTTTATATCGTCCCCCTCTATTTATCATTTCATCTGTCCTTCATATCTAGATATGTGAATATGTGTGATAAGAACGTGAATAACTTCCGTCTAAATAAAATCCAGTAAAGTTGGCGTCTGCGTTCAGACGAGTCATTCAAGTTCTTATCACATATTCCTTCAACCGATCAGCACCTGATTGTAACTGAGGCTGTGCAGGGCCAGTAGCTGATGTGTGTATGTGTATTTTACTACGTGGGATTATTGCCATTGCCAGCAAATTCAGAAAAAAACATCATCTGGAAAACACGTTCAGTCTGATTTTACAACACCTGCGTCCGTCACGTCACTTCACACGTATGTGTGTTGACGAACTGATGAAGGTGTTTTCTACATTGGCGTGTCTGTGTGTCTTCAGGAGCTTCCAGAAAAGTGGACCAACGTGAAGAAACAGGCCGTGTTCGTCAAACAGCAGGTGGCACCGCTGCAGGCGACTGAAGTGGCGAGTCTACGTCGGAAGTGTGCTTCGTTTGAAGTGGAGCAGCACAAGTTCAAGGAACGCTTCCGGAACACCGGCCCATTCAGGTACTATACATACATACATACGTACCCTACCATTCAAAAGTTTGGGGTCATCCAGACAATTCCAGTTTTGTAGCTTCTTTCATCAACAGTTTTCATGTGTGCAAACATAATTGTGCAAAGGTTTTCTAATCCCCATTCACCTTTCAACATGATTAGCTCACAAAATGTAGCATTAGCGCACAGGAGTGATGGTTGGTGGAAAAGGCCTCTGTAGGTGTAGGTAGATATTCCATTAAAATCAGATGTTCACAGCTTAGAATAGTCATTTGGCTTAGAATAGTCATTGTCCACATGTCTAGACCAGTCTGATTCATTTAATGTTGTCGTCACTGGAAAAAAAAAAAGAGGACATTTGAACGGTAGTGTATATATGTGAATTAAAAACAAGGACGCGCACGTCGCCCGGATTGGCGTCACCGGGGCCCCACCCTGGAGCCAGGCCTGGGGTTGGGGCTCGTGGGCGAGCGCCTGGTGGCTGGTTCTCTGCCCACGGGACCCAGCCGGGTACAGCCCGAAGGAGCGACATGGGCCCGCCCTCCTGTAGGCCCACCACCCGCAGGAAGGCTCAGAAGGGGCCGGTGCAATGTGGTTTGGGTGGCGGCCGCGGGCGAGCGCCCTGGCAACCCAAACCCCGGACAACGACTCTGGCTATGGGGACATGGAATGTCACCTCGCTGGGGGGGAAAGAGCCCTTGTGCGGGAGGCTGAGCGGTACCGGCTAGAGATAGTCGGGCTCGCCTCCACGCACAGCTTGGGCTCTGGAACCCATCTCCTTGAGAGAGGTTGGACTCTCTATTATTCTGGAGTTGCCCGCGGTGAGAGGCGATGGGCTGGTGTGGGCTTGCTCATAGCTCCCCAGCTTAGTCGCCATGTGTTGGAGTTTTCCCCATTTAGCGAGAGGGTCGCTTCCCTTCGCCTTCGGGTGGAGGACAGGTCTCTCACTGTCGTGTCGGCCTATGGGCCAAACGGCAGTGCAGAGTACCCGGCCTTCTTGGAGGCCGTGGGGGGAGTACTGTAAGGTGCTCCAGCCGGGGACTCCATCGTTCTCCTGGGGGACTTCAACGCCCACGTGGGCAGCAACAGTATCACCTGACGGGGAGTGATTGGGAGGATGATGTTGTCCTGTTGGGTCCTTCGAGTCAGGACCTTCAGCATGCGCTGGGGCGGTTCGCAGCCGAGTGTGAAGCGGTTGGGATGAGAATCAGCACCTCCAAGTCTAAGGCCATGGTTCTCGACCGGAAAAAGGTGGCCTGCCCCCTCCGGGTTGGAGGAGAGTCCTTGCCTCAAGTGGAGGAGTTTAAGTATCTTGGGGTCGTGTTCACGAGTGAGGGAAGAAGGGAGCGTGAGATTGACAGGCGGATCGGTGCAGCGGCCGCAGTAATGCGGTCTCTGTACCGGTCCGTCGTGGTGAAGAAGGTCTACCGGTCAATCTACGTTCCTACCCTCACCTATGGTCATGAGCTTTGGATCATGACCGAAAGAATAAGATCTCGGATACAAGCGG
>CAAKHB010006257.1:0-10976 GCA_901007665.1 Aeoliscus strigatus | reverse complement strand
ACAGGTTTATTTTATCTGATGAACATGAAGAGAAAGTAAACAAAGAATTATATGAAAATAAAAAGTGTGTTTGTGACTGTGTGTCTGTGTGTGTGTGTGTGTGTGTGTGTGTGTTTGTGACTGTGTGTCTGTGTGTGTGTGTGTGTGTGTGTGTGTGTGTGTGTGTGTGTGTGTGTGTGTGTGTGTGTGTGTGTGTGTGTGTGTGTGTGTGTGTGTGTGTGTGTGTGTGTGTGTGTGTGTGTGTGTGTGTGTGTGTCTGTGTGTGTCTGTGTGTGTGTGTTCTCCTCCTCCCTGCAGGGAATCGAACACTAATGACCGTGAAGTCGTAAACTCCGCCCGCTGCCGTCTGATTGGTCGGAGCCGGGCTGCGTCAGCCCCGAGTCCCCGCCCCCCGCCTCCCTCGCAGGTATAAGCAGCCCCAGGTCGGCGTCAGGGACCCCATCAGTTCCCGCCGGACGCTACATTCCCGGTGCCGGTGTCCGGGCCGAGCCATGGACCTGTCGGACATCTCCTTCTCGATCCCCGCGGCGGACGACTTCTACGACGACCCGTGCTTCAACACCAGCGACATGCGCTTCTTCGAGGACCTGGACCCGCGGCTGGTGCCGGGGGGTCTGCTGAAGGCCGATGACTGCTGCTCGTCCTCCCCGTCCCCGTCGTCCTCCTCGTCCGCCTCCTCGTCGCCGTCCTCCCTCCTCCACCTCCACCACCACCTCCACCGGTCGGAGGCCGAGGACGACGAGCACGTCCGCGCCCCCAGCGGCCACCACCAGGCGGGCCGCTGCCTGCTCTGGGCCTGTAAGGCCTGCAAGCGGAAGACCACCAACGCCGACCGGCGGAAGGCGGCGACGCTCCGGGAGCGGCGGCGGCTCAGCAAAGTCAACGACGCCTTCGAGACGCTGAAGCGCTGCACCACCGGGAACCCGAACCAGCGGCTGCCGAAGGTGGAGATCCTCCGGAACGCCATCAGCTACATCGAGTCCCTGCAGGCGCTGCTGCGCGGCGGCGGCGGCGGCCCGGACGACGGCTTCTACCCGGTGCTGGAGCACTACAGCGGGGACTCGGACGCGTCCAGCCCGCGCTCCAACTGCTCCGACGGCATGGTGAGTTCAGGGACCGGCGGGACGCTCGGAGCTCCGTTAAAGTCCGTTAAAATCTGATGATGACACTTGAAAAATTCGGTATTTTCGGTATGGAAATTGACACGTTTTCCTTTAGTTCAATCGAAAGTCCTTTTTAGTTCTTAATTGAGTTCTCTTTTTGTTCTTGTTTTTGTCATTTTGTTCTTTTTTTTTCGTTCGGTGCTCTCAAGTTGTTAAAATATTCACTGTGAAAAACGTGTTTTCGTTTCATTTCAAGCGAATGTAGACACAAATATTTAAATTCGTTTCATCTAATTTCTGTTTGATTTAAAACTTGTTCCAGTAACAGTTCCTGAATTCGTACAATACATTAATAATAATAATAACAAAAATACATGTTACTTTTTTCGTGTAAAAATAAATGTGAGAATATACTCCATCATTTTATTCCAGGAGCTCGTTGTTTGTTCTTATCATTGACAATCGTTTCTTTCCTCCTCAGACGGATTTTAACGGACCCATCTGTGCGTCGAACCGTAACGGAACTTACGACAACAGCTCTTATTTCTCAGAGACTCCAAACGGTAAGAAACTACCTTTTTTATTTGAGGACACTGAATACAACAAAACACTTCATGGTGGTAAAATAATACAAATTACATTTGCACCCTGACTGTTTTCTTCTATTTTTATGAATATTTGAGTGAAAACTGCAGAAATGCTTAAATGATTAAAAATAATTCGATTTTTAATCATTCCGTTAAATTGTTAATGATCATTAATCCTTCAGCGTGTGTCTACCTTCCTGTCTGCCACTCAGGCCTGAAGAGCGACCGCAGCTCGTTGGTCTCCAGCCTCGACTGTCTCTCCAGCATCGTGGAGCGAATTTCTACTGACAGCAGCGGCCTGCTGCCCCCCACCGACGCCCCCCCGTCCCCCTCGCGCACACTGGCCGGGGAGACGACGGCTCCGGGGGCCGTTCAGGTCCCTTCTCCCACCGCCAACCATGACCCCAACCTCATCTACCAGGTCCTATAGAACCTCCAGCTGATTCACCTGGGACATCTCACACACACACACACAGTGTCTTTATTTCCTGTTCAAGCTGATTGTACGGAAGCTCAAACACCAGAAAAGAATGGTCTTCATGGACACAAATAGTTGTTGAAGAAAGGAAACCTGTTCCCCACTCACGCTCGACACGTTTTCTAGATTTTAACGTTCATGTCGGAGGTTGATTATTTTTCACTGATCAAAAACTCGTTGTTACTCTCAGCAGCTGAAGTTCATCGCTGTCAGATAATTTGACGTAAATAAGAAATGAGCACACAACATGAATGTATAAAAATGTACATTCGTTTAGAACAAGTGTTCATGTCACACTGAACACAAGAATCCACATTCTCACCGTCTCATCAAGTTGCTTATCATTCCAAAATTAAATCCTCATCATCCACGCAGCGCTGAGCTTCCATACAGCTGCATATTTAACCCCAGTGCATTTTTCCTACTGTAAACATTTAAAGAAACCAATCAGACCACCTGTCTGCTGGGAAACAGAATGAATAACAGTTTTAAAAAAAAAAAAGTATTTTATAAAAGTATTAGAAGATTCCACTGAGTCATCAGACGGATACTTTTCTTTTTTTATAATTCTGTATATTTGAAGGACGGACGCCAAAACCATCCATTTACATTCCTCCACTTTCGTCCATCTGAAGTCCTACGGGCGTTCAAATGTCCTCAGGAACAAACATCGACTCAGACAGATTAGCGTTGGCGTGTCCCTTCAAACGGTCGTTGGCGCCGCAGAGGACCACTTCCTGTTTGTACATACGATGTAAATAAGAGCTGATTTGTTCCAGTATTAATGTATTTAATGTCAGTACGTGCTTCTGTTTGTTGTGAAAGAAATGTTCAACTTTATATTTATACATCTGAGTGACGTCACAGACGAATAAATCCACCTGCTTATTTATACGAAACACGACTCGGCACTTTTTCTGTCCAATGAAACAGAACTTCAGCATAACAAGGGGGTTTGAGGAGTTGGGAGTTCTGACGTTAAAAGGAATCAACGGGTTCCAAATGAAACACTGGACCTTCTTCAGTTTTATTGGTTCCTTTATGGTTTGTTGTTTTTGGGTTTGTTTGTTTTTCTGAAATCCTTTTCCACCTGATGTGAAGTGCAATAATTATATACAATACATTTAATTTTTTATGAAAGTGAAATAAAACTCACAAATTGAAACCTCTTAGATATAAAATAAACTATCGACGAAGACATTCATTTCAAGCATGTCGGTTTATTTTATAAAATGAAGAAATTTGATTAAAATCTGCATTTTTTAAAATTCATCCATTATCAAAGACAATTATAATTAAAGTATAAAAGTCCTCCTAGAAGCTTCTTGACCATCAGTGTTCACTCTCATATCTCAAACATGGAAATGAACTTCCCAGTGTGTGAAAGTCTGTAGCTCTGCAGCGCCCCCGTGTGGTCAGATATGTTTACACGTTTACACCGCCACCACCCACTGCGTGTTCAAACGTCTGATTCATGACACGTGATCTGTTATTTAGTTTGGTGAAACCAATCGGCTGTTACCATGGTTACCCTTGTTGTTAGGCAGGTGTGAATCCCACAGGTCAAAGGTGACGTTTAAAATATAAACTTTGAACTCAAAGATGCCGTTGAGGTCACATGACCGATGTCACGGAGGTCAGTTGTCATGGTGATAAACAGGAAGTAATTTTAGCTTTTAAAGCTTCTGCAGATGTTTGATTTGAAACGTTTTTCCAACTAACTGAAACTCAGGTACAGTTTTTGACGTGTGTCCACAAATGATGTGACCGTCAACCTCTGTTGACCTCACTGACCTCATCCACCAATCAGTCGACTGGACAAAACGAGGTCAAATGACGACCAATCCAATGTCTGCTTTTCCTGGCGGACGGCATTGAACAAACAACTTTTCAATTCCACGTCGGAAAACACGTGACGTTATTGGTTTGAGAAGGAAACAGATGAACAGCCAGCGCTTGGAGTCACACTTTATTTACAAAAACACCAGAACCAGACAGTCAGAGGCGACGCGGCGTGATGGCGAATGCTTTTTATTCCTGTTGAAGAGCAGCTACAGGTGATGTGTAGGGGGCGCTCCGAGGGGCCATGGTGGAACGCCGCAGCGAGCGATGCTTCGTCGGGTGAGTTTCCATAACGACGCAGGCTCCGTATCTGAGCAGCAGCATGGAGAGCCGGCTTACTTTCTGCGGCGGGCGGCGGCGCCCTTCTTGCTGCTGTGTGACGGAACAGAAACAGGAAGTCAGGACGTCGGTTTCCGGCGAGGCAGCCTGGTTAAAACTTTGACTAGCGTGTCGGCCAAAAACCTCCCATAAAACTTCATCCTCATTTGATCCGATCACGTACTGATACATATTTACATATATAAAAACAGATGTTGGTAAAAATGTTTGAACACAACATGCCACTGATTCTCATTTGTCCGTCCACTTTTTCCAGGTAAGTGAATCCACCAATGAGCAAAGCGAAGCAGAGTTTCACACATCAAGCCCACGACATGCGTCACTTACCTGCACGCAGCCAACGACAGTTACAACAAACATCAGTGTGGTCACTGACTCCACTGACATCGAGGAAATGTGTACTAACGCTGACACCCTTGTCAACAGGAGCTGTTTTGTAATTCATTTTGTGTCATAATTACCATTCTATTAGTTATTGAGAATAGCCAATAACCTATGTTTAAACACTTTTATTACCTTGTTAATTTGTTTATAATAAATCATAATCAGTGAAGGAACTGAGTATAACAAATGAAATTATACGATACGTTAAATGTGATTAACAGATCGAGTCCTATGTCAGCTTTTGTCCTCCGTAGATCAGAAGTGGACTGTAAACATCTCCGCGGTGGATGTTTGGGGAGGATAGAAACGTATTTTTCTTTTTACGTCATCAAATGTAAGTTGTTACGTTTGTTGATGGTTGGAACACGGAGCCCTGAATGCCCCCCAGCGTTAGTTGGTGAGACCTCGGACGCTTTTATGGGAACGAAAGAAACAAAAGTTCATCATGTGGTTTGGGCTGTTTTTCTCAAATCACACAAAAATTCAGGATGAAAAACTGCTCGACAGTTTTTCTGTCATCAACTGACATTAAACGTGAGTTAAAACCAGTTATTTTCCAGATGGGGGGATGTGGGGGGTACTTACTGCCTCTGGAACTGATCAATGCGGTTCCTGAGCATTTGAACCTGAAAGACGACACAGCGGCTTCAACACACATTTACCTCCGAGCCAAAGCTCCGCCGGGGCTCCGGCTGCAGACCGAGACCAAGGTCTGTTCTCGAGGGTTCTACTGCTGTGGTGGATGGGGGAGAGGGCGGAGCAGCAGGAGAGGAGGACACCGAGGGAATCAGTGTTCCCCAGAAGAACCCGACTCAGGTTAACGCTGGAGCACCAGCAGACCGCGGAGTACCGTAATTATGGGACTATTTGTGCTGGCAGAAATTGTTGAACGCAAAACGGGAAACATCCATCAGTTCCCAACTCCTAAGTTGCTGCCATTATGGTAATGAATGGGATTACCGTAATAACAGCAACATGGCTGTTGTCAGCTTCCGGGAGCCGATGGACATTTTCTCCTTCCGTCTCCTCCTTCACACCAGGTGGAGGAACCGACTGACACCTGTCCTCCTAAAGCTCCTAAACGTCCTCTGAGAGTCATGTAACTACGGTACTCCAACGTATGCTAGCGCCAGTGATACCGGCGGCGTTCAAGGCTCAAATTCAGCAGCGCTGCAGAACAACACTTGTCCTGATTTCCCCCCAAAAACATTCCAGAGACATTTAGGGACGCCCCCTCGCGGAGGACGCCCCCTCCCAGGGGAGGAAGTGGAGCTGCATCCTGTCATGTCCGGGCTCAGCCAGCGGTGGCGCTGTGGCGCTGTGCGTCATGCTAACATGCAGCGAGCGCCGCTC
Source organism: Aeoliscus strigatus (assembly GCA_901007665.1). Taxonomy (NCBI): domain Eukaryota; kingdom Metazoa; phylum Chordata; class Actinopteri; order Syngnathiformes; family Centriscidae; genus Aeoliscus; species Aeoliscus strigatus. The sequence continues at coordinate 4,890 of CAAKHB010006257.1, read as the reverse complement.
CACTCTACTTACAATTTACTGAGCTCCTCCACTCTCTTACGCAGTGTTGTAACCTGAGGATCCAAAGACATCACACATCCTGGGTTCAGATCCACACGTGACCTTTGACCTGACGCCACTGTCACACGACAAACCGCTTCATGTCGAGCGAACGACGAGCGCCGGTCAGGAGCTAACGAGTACGTAACGTTAAAACAATAAAACAGAACTAAAGCTAACGAATTCTTTATTTGTTCATCTGTTTGTTGTTGGATTTCAATGGAAAAACAAACAAACAAACAAACAAGTCTATGAATCTGTGAAGAGATCGATACATGAATAAATACATCTACTGAAATCTGGATTCAAATCAGAAACAAAAAAATCCAATTTCAACTTCCTGAACACATTTTAAAAATTTAACTATGTTTATAAATGAACATTTTAATTTGAAAAGTAAATCCAACTATTACTCTTACTACATATCGATTTGTATTTCATTGAAGGAATTGAGTGTTTCAGTTCCTAAATTAAATACAAATACAAATATTCAATCGGTCGATCGTCGATAGTGTTCGACTGAAAGCTGAAAGAGAAAAAACAGGAATTAACCAGAACAAGGACAAGGACAAGGTCAGGATCCATGATGGAGAACATTCCAAGGATTCCAGGCAGGGAGTCCCTCTGTCGCCCCCCGGTGGGCTGAGGAGGTGCAGTTATGCTGACACTTCTGATGTAGACCCTCTGATGTAGGCCGTCAGGTGTAGACCCTCTGATGTAAACCCTCAGGTGTAGACCCTCAGGTGTGGACCCTCTGATGCAGACCCTCTGATGTAGACCGTCAGGTGTAGACCCTCTGATGTAAACCCTCTGATGTAGACCCTCTGATACAGACCCTCTGATGTAGACCCTCTGATGCAGACCCTCTGATGTGGACCCTCTGATGTAGACCCTCTGATGTGGACCCTCAGGTGTAGACCCTCAGGTGTGGACCCTCTGATGCAGACCCTCTGATGTAGACCATCAGGTGTAGACCCTCTGATGTAAACCCTCAGGTGTAGACCCTCAGGTGTAGACCCTCAGGTGTGGACCCTCTGATGTAGACCCTCAGGTGTAGACCATCAGGTGTGGACCCTCTGATGCAGACCCTCTGATGCAGACCCTCTGATGTAGACCCTCTGATGCAGACCCTCTGATGTGGACCCTCTGATGTAGACCCTCTGATGTAGACCCTCAGGTGTAGACCCTCTGATGTAAACCCTCAGGTGTAGACCCTCACGTGTGGACCCTCTGATGTAGACCCTCAGGTGTAGACCCTCAGGTGTGGACCCTCTGATGTAGACCCTCTGATGTGGACCCTCAGGTGTAGACCCTCAGGTGTGGACCCTCTGATGTAGACCCTCTGATGTGGACCCTCAGGTGTAGACCCTCAGGTGTGGACCCTCTGATGTAGACCCTCAGGTGTAGACCCTCTGATGTAGACCCTCTGATGTAGACCCTCAGGTGTAGACCCTCAGGTGTGGACCCTCTGATGCAGACCCTCTGATGTAGACCCTCTCACCTCATACTTCTGCCTCTTCAGTCGCTCCATGTGGTCGAACTTCTCAGACTCCAGCTGACACATCCACTCGTGCAGCTCGTTGATCTTATCTCTGCAGGAACCCAGAGGCAGACACATGAGTGTGTGTGTGTGTGTGTGTGTGTGTGTGTGTGTGTGTGTGTGTGTGTGTGTGTGTGTGCGTGCGTGCGTGCGTGCGTGCGTGCGTGTGCACGTACTTCAGCTTGTCTTCGTTCAGGTGGTCGATGTTCAGCTGCTTGCGTCTGGCGGCCAGGATCTTCTTCTTCTTCTCTCTCTCAGTCTCTTTCTTTCCTCCCCTCTTCTGGTCGGCCTGGTGTGTGTGTGTGTGTGTGTGTGTGTGTGCGTGGGGGGGGGGCAGAGGTCAACAGACAACGGGTACTGAAACATGACTGTGATTCTCCAACTAAACATTTACATCCGACTGACTCACACACATGCTAACACTAGAGCTAACGCTAGCTTGCTATCTGCTTCTGTGTCCACATGTGAGTCTGTGAGTGTATGCGCACGTGTCCGCAGTATGTGTGTATGTGCACAGTATGTGCGTGTATGTGCATGTGTCCACAGTGTGTGCGTGTGCACGTGCGCTGACCCTCTGCAGGTGGCTGCTGTAGTTGGAGCCCATGTTGGACAGAGCCGACTTCTTCTTGGCCTCCTCCTCTGCCTTCTTCTTGGCATCACTCTCCTCCTTGATCCGCCTCTCCTCCTGGTTCACACACACACACACACACACATTGATAATATTAATTAGAAGTTGAAACATCGGCTGAGAACTTTGACTTGGATTGATTTCAACAAACACTTGTTTGTTTGTTTGTTTCCAGGTGTTTGCTGCCTTCACGGCCAGTCACAACGTGCTGCGTGTGTGAATGTAGAAATGTGCAGGCTCACTCGTTCACTCGTTCACTCGTTCACTCGTTCACTCGTTCATTCATCCGTGTTGTGACGCTTGTGCTGAAAGTGACCGTTCCATCAGAGAGAACACCCACCTCACGTCTGGCCTGACGCTCCTTCTCCTTCTCAGCTCGGACCCGCTGCTGCTCAGCACGCTCTGCACGACGCTTCTCCTGCACGCGCACACACACACACACACACACACACACACACACACACACACAGCATTTTTCACACCTGCCTTTGTAAAATTAAATTAAATTAAATTAAATTAAATTAAATTAAATTAAATTAAATTAAATTAAATTAAATTAAATTAAATTAAATTAAAATTAAATTAAATTAAACTAAACTCCATATGAACATAAAGTGAGATCTGTCCGATCACGTCCTCCTGAATAGAAGGACTGTGGCTGTTCTGTCCAAACGTACGATTCTCTCCTTGAGTGCGATCAGCTCCTCCTCCTCCTTCTTCCTGCACTCAAAGTGAGCGTCGATCAGCCCCTGCAGCTCGATCAGATCCTTGTTCTGACGTTTCTTCTGGATGTCCTGAGGACCGGAGCAGCAGAGATGGTTCAGAGGTGCTGTGACGGGGACACAAACCCAATGTGACAGCGCCTCCACTCACATCAAAGTCCACTTTCTCTCCGTCGGGGATCTTAGGAGCGCTCGGCCTACGAGACACAACGAGGCGTTAACATGCTGTTCGTCCTGGTGGTCCATACATCATGGAGAGGAGCTGTGTGCGGAACTTACTTGAACTTTGGCTTCTCCTCTGCAGGTTAGGAGGTGAAGAGGGGACAAGTACATGTCATGGGGTTAGAACCAAACCAGATTATTGTTTTCTCTCAGGCATTAATGATTCAAACTGGTTATTGAGCTAAATGTCAAAGACGTGTCAGAACACCGAGGATTCTCTGCAAAGAGGGGCAGTGGATCGGAATGTGCATGTGAATATGTGTCGTGTGGTTTGTTGGCTTGACCCCAAAACCATCTTACACAAGCAAAACATTTGTTTGTGTCATTTATCCCGGTGGTGGCGGCTCCATGCCATGCACGTGATGAGGGGCGGAGCAACGGCGGGGTCGCTGTTAGCGAGTCATATTCTTTCACCCTTTTTTTTTCTCCACTAACTCTGAGTTTTGAAACGGTTTTGACCTCTGTGGCGGCTGGCGGCTTAAATTTGGACACTGTTGGACTCTGTGGCTCCTCAACATACCTTCCTCTTCAACGGCCTCTGCATGCAGCAAGCATCGAAAAACAGAAGCAGAATAGACAAGAGCGTTAGCGCGCACCGGTCGACTGCACGTCGACAGAACGTGACATTCAAGAACAAACTACGACACGGACGGCAGCTCCAGCAGCTACAACGACAAGAAATGGAAAACATAATACTGCTGATAAAACTAATGTCTAACATGTTAGCTACAAACTAATGAGAGCTTAGCAGCGTATTTCCTTTTTACACTGCAGCAGAATACAGAATATATTCAGATTTATTACATGTACATATACATATGTAATATATGTTACATATATATATTCTACTCAATATTATATTATATTATATTATTACTCAATAAAACACATTAAAAAATGAATATTTTGTGTCTTTGGCAGGTCACTGCTTCCTTAGCTAGCCATGCCAACAGGAAAATACAGCTGTATGAACAAGTACAGCAGGTAAAAGTACTTACAGTACACGTGGGTATTACAAATAATGGAAGTTATAGCACCAATAACTTTCTCTTATGAAGTCAGAATTGTGCAGCTAAGCTAGATCTCAACTTCAATTATCATTCTTCAATTATTAGGCTAGCGGGGAAGCTAACAGATGTCTGTTGTCAAGTGTGTATCAACTTCCTGTTTTAATTTTAGAGGACTGCCCCCCCCCCGACTCACTGCATGCTAACAGCTAGCGTTATCAGGTGAGTGTTTGAGCCTTTACTTTGTACTAAAGGTGTTTACCCACCAACATCTAAAACTGATTTCACGTTTACAGAGTCGAGGGGCAGACGCTAACAAATATACGTAAAACTTTACAACACATGAAAATGTGTTTATGAAACTTAAAGTCACACATCTGTCTACTTTGTCCAGAGGTGAAAGGAAGGTATCGTTAGCATTAGCAGACGTGATGAAGATGTGAATGGATGGATTAGTGGGATCTGGCTGCTGTAGCCGATGAAAGGATGATAGAATACCCCCCCCCCATCCATGCCACATACCTTCAGGCTCAGGCTCAGGCTCTGCTTCTGGTTCTACCTCAGGTTCTGGCTCTGGCTCAGGTTCTACCTCTGGTTCTGGCTCTGGCTCTGGTTCTGGCTCAGGGGCCGCCTCAGGGGCCACCTCTACCTCCTCAACTACCTCCTCTTCTACTTCTACACAACATGCAGCAAGTCACCAGGGGAGAGGAAGGACCGTGAGAGGGTTAACGG
>CAAKHB010006255.1:0-20514 GCA_901007665.1 Aeoliscus strigatus | reverse complement strand
CTCACTTTCGACTGCTGCACAGGTATCACTGCTGCACGCACACACACACACACACACACACACACACACACACACACACGGGTTTACTTAAGAGTGAATTTTCCAAATCATGAGACACATAGGAAAATGGGGGGAGCACTGAGGAAAGCCTGATTGCCAGGAAAAGCTTGTCCTTTTATTAGGTTCACCGCCAGTATGCGTGCACACGTATTTACTGTATGTATACACACACTAATTAGTGCATCAGCCAAGGCAGATCAGATTTAAAATTCAGAATCAATATTCTGTATCAAATGACGTATTTTCATGTTTATTTTATGTTTATTTACAATATTACTGTGGGATGATGCTCTGAATAGGTTGTCATAGAGCAAATTATCTCTTTTGTTTCCAAGTAAGTTGACAGCTTTACCATTTGAGGAGAAAAAAAGCCAACTGTCTTAGATTATGTCTGTGTCTTGCGTTGGCCTGACCCCAATGAAGAATTGTCTTTGTGGACTATTAGCCATCACTTCACTAGCACGAGTCTTCAAGTTTGAGAAAGAATATTATAAATAACAGTTTTTAATAGTGTTACACTAGACTACTACCACAAAATGCTGAAATGAATATATACCCAACAACTTGCGAGATGCAGCCGTCGACGTGCCACATATTTTAATGTGTGCAACACAGCAATGACTGTGAATGTATTGGAACAATCAGCGAGGGGAATCTTAATATATTGTTGAATTTAAATACAGACGGAGCACAATACTAACTATTAACAGAATCCGTTCATAAGATTTCAAAAATGTTCACATGCGCAAACACAAAGCATTCCTCCCTGCTGCAAACATGTTACAACAATCAGCCAGTCAAGACTGAATATTCATTTTCAGCACAGTAGAACATCAAATCAACCGAGAACAATTAAGTATGCATTGCTTCTTAACTATGACTCCACGTGCACGGAGATCCCTGTCGTTAACGACATAAAAGCAACTTACTTGGATTCCAAACATGTTGGGTGAAAAAAAACAGCATGGAGAGCATGAGAACGTTTTGTTAATTTATTAAATAAGGGGGCAGCACTAAACTTCAAATGTCATCTGTGTTTGACATAACAGGGTGTCTCCCTTTGCAGAGCAAACAGGTTGTCAGAACTGGAGTTGCCCAAATGTTATTTCACGTTTGACAGTGTGGTTTTACTGATTCTGCGTCCTTTTGTTCTCAATTTTCATCTTCCTGTAAAGCTTAACAGAGCCAAGATCATTTTTGTTAGTTTTGTTTCGGGTGAGGCCTGAATAAGAATGGCCGGTATCATGTGACCTGTCAATATTATTACCCTCTACAAAGGGGAAAAAAATTAAACAAACGCAGAGGGGAAGAGAGCAATACAGGAAAGTGGCAGAAGTTAAAAATGTTAATTGGTGTAATAAGTAAGGGTGAGGCAGCGCATGGAAGGGAAGGAAGCGGAGTGGCAGACATCGAACAGACGGACAAGTCTGTGAGGAAAAGCCAGCGTTTGCGTGACAAGCTGAAAAGTAGGAAAGGGAGGGAAGGAGAGCAGGAGCCATCATGATCCAAATAGTTGAAAATAATAAAATTCCACACAGATAAGCAACATTTCCCCCTCGGCCCGGCTGCCTGATTCAGCATATCCAGTTCCAGAGAGCCGCAACTTTGCTCAGACCAGAGATCAGTGAGTGAGAGGATGTGGGGGGCAATCACTGGGGTTTTGCAGCCCCTCATCCTGCACCCCTCCCCTTCCCTCCCCTCCCAGCCCGAGCAGATACACACTTAGACATAAACACACAAAACCCGAGAGGATGCATTGTTGAGCAACAAGAAGTCAATAACAAATATCGAAATGAAGAGAGGTGAGTGAAGCTGTATAGCAAAACGTTGCCATCTAGTGTTTGTCAAACAGAGAGGTGAGCCACTTTCCCTCTAATCTCTCAACACAACTGTTTTTCTTTCTCCCACTTCTCAGCTGTGTCACAGCCAAACCATGTCTGCCACTCAGTCTTTCCCTGTTTGTCTTTTTCCCTCTCTCGCTCCTGCCCTTTACTGATGACTTTCCTGTGGATCAAACGGGTGGAGCAAGCAACAGAGAGGCACAGGAAATTAGCAATTTTGAATGGGGCTACCACTTATTGTTCAACTGTTGTCCAACCCCCTTATCTTGATATGTTTTGTGGCTGTTGCATTGTTGTCAGTGACAGAGGCACCAAGGATGAACATTTGAACCCAATGACTACTGTGAAAAAAAATCCATCAAGCACACAAAGCAGAATAATTACAAAACATAAAAATTCAATACTTCAAAAGCCAAGACAACATTTGTGGTGGGACAATGGCCATTTTTTGGAGTATTCATCAGAACAATATTCATTATCTACTTCAAAGAAATCTCACTGTTACAGACATTTACTTCATTCAAAAAACCCAGACGCTCTGTGTACATTTGTGCGTGTTTTGGTTGTCACGATCGAGGCCAGTGGCATCATTGGTTTATGTGTAAACATAAGCCAGTGATGCCAATGATGTCAGGACAATCAATGCTCCACAACATGACAACACTGTGGACCATCTGTGGGCCTTCCCTCCCTTTTGTTCCACAGTTTTCATCTTTTACTCCTTTCACTCTGATGCAAACTCGTCTCTGACTGTGTGTGATAAACTCTTGGATGGAGTTTGTGTGGGATTTGTTCAACTACACACCAGAGAGAACAGACATATAATGATGCTTGCCGATGCTATTTAAGATAGCATGTACTGTTCACTCATAAACAGACTAACTGCAGGCGATTCTTTCCTGGCCAGAGAAAACAACCCATGGAAAACGTCTGATATTCCTTACATTAACTGGCTTTCAAGAGCACAATTATCTTACAGTTCACGCACCAGGGTGTCAGCTGACAGCGTTTTCCTGGGCAAGTGCAGGTTAGGAAATGGTGCACAATCTGCTGATAGGACATTTTAACCTGCATTACATGTGCTTGAAGCCATGTCACACAAAACCGGATCATTCAGAAATGCTTAGACCAGCCATTTAATCACAGAATCAGCCTGTGCAGAACCTTACGTTATTAAAAATATTACTAAAAACATAAAAAACGATTTTCTCAAAATCACGATCAATTAAAAAGTGCAGTCTGTGCCTTATAAAAAGCACCATATGGGTTTTCAAATGTTTTAAATGAAGGTGATGTTTAAACTGGAAATTGTGGCATTATATACTCCAGTGGTGAACTGGGAGGGAAGGAAGAACGTTATCTGGTTAAATCAAGGGTTCTGACGTCCAATATGAACAAAGTCATAAACAAAAGGTCCATTTCTCTGTCTGTCTAAATAATTTTGCATCCACGTCAACTTTGAAGTGGGATTCACAACCAACGGGAGTGATAATGTGTTTGGCTTTGGTTTTGAAACGGTGAATATTCTTATCTATACAGCTGTATATGAAGGGATGTCCAGAACTAAGTCCAGAAGCTTTGCTGTTAGCAAACAGTCTCACTGAAGTGATGCCAGAACCAAATGACTAAGGACTTTCATTTTTTACCTGTGCTTTTGTCATCACATACATACACACACAGACAAACACACACACACACACACTGTCCCTCTAATAACGTTGCCCCGTCGCTGGACCTCCCTGCTCTGGCATGACTCCATCATGCCCTTACTCAACTCCCCTACTCACGCCTTGCAGCCCCCTCACACACACAGACACAATTTCCCACACACAGTGCACATTTCACACATGCAGACTCTTTCCCCGATACTAGGGTCCCCCCTAAGCCTGAGGAAAATGGCCGTCACGGAACCCCGCTAACAGGAGGCCTCCCCTCAACCACAAACTAAGAGTAAGGAATGAGTGAGAGAGAGGAAGAGGGAGAGCAAACGTAGTACAGCTGCAATATTAGCTGATGGAGGGAGCAGGGGGAGAGTGAGGGGAGAGGGAAGGATGAGGGTAGAATGGGGGACCGCAGTGTGAGCATCGACCCACAGAACACTCTCCCACATGTGGAGTCAATTAGGAACAATCTTGTTTTGTACCCACCGCTGCAAAAAGAAAGGAGGGTTTTCTGGGGCTGTGTGTGTGTGTGTGTGTGTGTGTGCATGCATGCGTGTCATACACCAGAAAGAAAGGAAAGTGAGCGAGCATGCTTGTTACAAAAGAAATGGACTTGATAGACTGGATATATTTGGATATATTTTTATCTTGACCATTTAAGGACTAAATAAGTCTGTGTACTGCATTCTCACACCTATCACTGTTTGGTGCATCTGTCCAGCGACAAGTGTCACTTTAGAATCTGATGGGAATTCCAGACCGACACAAAATCACAGACCACTGGTTTGGTGTCAGATGAGAGGAAGTTTCCCCCTTAAAGATTTATGGCCGCTTTAATTATGTATCCTCTGTCAAATTGTCGTGTTTAGACAATTTTCATTATTCATCCCTTGCAAGATTGATGGCTTGCAGTCAGATGGGCGGTGTGGCATAAACAAGAACCACTGTTGATTTATCTGGGCGAGATCAAAACGGCAGGCACAAAACAAAGGCCCTTTGCTTTTCACATCTGCATCAAAGGCATATCAAACTGACTTTTTTGACATTTTGGGGAGGAAGTTTGTTTGAATTGAAAGACTAACAGACTTCAAACATTGGCAAGACATGCAGGGAATGGGCCTTTCTGACCCAAAGTTCACCTCAAACACAGGTGTGAAGGCAACAGCCCTGATGCAATAGTCTAGGCTGACACGCCATCATTGGGGAGTGCCCCTTCAAACACACAGCCTACAGACATGTGATTCCCCCACGTTCAGCCTACAGTACCACATACGAACACAAACAAGGGAGAGTCATACCAGGTGAACCATATTTCAATTGCTATGAGGCTCAAATCAGTCCACTCGGTGTGTATCATGACAAACAGAGCTTCTCGGCAGGACTTTGCCTAGTTTTTAGCGCCACACATTATTCATTGTGTCCATAGATGTAAGAGTACTTCAAACAGGTTTCTTCACCTCAGCACTCAGTGGGAAAAGAAGAATATATATATAATATTGAATAATCCTGCCCCACCCCCATGATGCCAAAAAGACAGGTCAAGACAGCAAAATTGTGGTGAGGTCTCCACCTCCCGCTGTGCACTGGACAGGTCAACAAGCTAATGCTAACGCTTGTCAAACAATACACAAACCAGAAAAGATGGTGTAGGAGGATGAGTTTGTGTGTGATGTGTTTGTGTCCTCTCACCAGCTGAATGTAGGCTACTTTATAGTCAGGCTGCTTCACCCTCTGGTTCAGATGATTCCTCTTCTTGTTCGAACCTGAGAAATAAAGGGGGAAACCCCAGTTGTGAGAAAGCAGAGAGTAGGACAGTGAAATAATGAGGGAAGTGAGAGTGCGAAGAAAAACAGTTAAGGGGTACAGAGGAGGGTATACAGGGTATAGAGGATGAGGTCAAACTATCGCCACATGGTCTCTAATATTTACTGAAATAGGTCTGTCAAACATAGAAAAAAAATACAATTATGATGATTTTTTGTCATCTAAATGTCAAAGACTGTTGATGAGGATCTTGCTGAAGCAAAGACTGAGAAACACATATCACTATACTCACAGCAGTCCCACAGACTCCTCTGCTCATTCATCATTGATTCAGCCATTTCACAATGCTCATAATTGTGGAATGCGGATGTTTTTAAAAATATCTTCTCCATCAGTGACTCTAGGAGGAATACAGCTCCCTTTCCTCATCGCTATATTCCCTCTCTACATCCGAATGCATCCTTTGGTGCAAACAAAAACATCTACCTGAATGTCAATTTAAAAAAAAAAAAAAATCCAGATTGAGAAGTCACTAAATACATTCTCTGTAACTTCTGGAACTAACTGTGTGCCTGAGCCTAAAAGCCAAAGCCCAAGCTTGTTGACTAAAGAAGGCATGTTAACCTCTTCCCCAGCTGGAGATGATGTCATCATCCGCTCTCTTGTCAGACCTCGCAGAGTGGAAGGACAACGGGGGACTTGGGAAACTGCCGAGCGTGAGCGCGTGCACGCGTGTGTTTGTGTGCAAAGAATCTAGCAACTTGGCTTCACATAAATCAGAGGCTCATTTTGACCTAAATGATTAGCGCTTGACATCAGCAAGTTATGTCACAATACACTGAACAATGAGTATTAAATGATGACCAGCACATCAAGCTGTTTCAATGGTTCCACCTCTAATCCCACCCTGGTGGCCAAGTCAAAACGCCATCTGAGTGACATTTCCATGGGAACAGTGTATAACATTAAAGAGAGGGAAACATTCCGCTGTAGTGAGTCATTTTTGTGTATGTGTGCGTGTCTGGTAAGTGTAGCTAATAATCACAAGCTAGGCAGCCCACTGCGCAGGGAAAGCCCTGAGCAGAGTTGTAAAACACCCCCACCCTCCCTCCCCCTGAATAACTGGAGGCCCCTGTGTGGGTGGGAGGCAGAGGAGGAAAAAAGTGTGTGTCTGTGTGTTTGTAATTATGTTGCTGAGGAAAGCAACAGGGAAATGCTGCAACCTTTGAAAGCGCAAGCGACTGACCTGTCACCCCATAAAGAAGAACACAGGTACACAGTGGAGGTACACATTTGCACATGCTGAAAAAATAAAGTGTGTTTCTTCTAATTTAAGGAGACCTTTCCTACCGCATACAGACACAGATAGGTCTTTCATAGCACATTCGCAAACGCAAGCACAATTTCTCCCACTTTGAGATTGCGGTTTGGCAGCCAGCTATCACATTACAAATCCCAGGCCAGAGGGGTAACCATGGCAACTTCTTCCAAAATACCCCTTCTACCCATGGAGGAAAGAAAGGGTCGTTTACACCCCTCACTCTCCTCTGCCTGTTCCAGTCTTTATGCTGCCAATGGAGTGGAACGCCTAACAGACAGGGATACCTTCTCTGACGCACCTCAGGATCACCAGGAACCTGTGACCCCCTTTCTTCTCCTCTTCCCTCTGGTTACCCACAGCCCACCGCTGTACTTCAACGCACCCTCCTGAGGGGTTCTCCTTTTACCATCGCTTTTATCAACACAAACCTAATAAACAAACTTAATGGGTCCTCCACACTGTGGGCTATGCTAAGCTGGGCGCCTCTTTGCTGCCTCCCTCCATGTTTCCTCAGTTATCTCAAGGGGTAAAACGGCTCCTTGAGGCTCTTCTGGCACAGACCTCTTCTCCTCAGACCCTTCCTCACTGTCCTAAAAGTGGTCAACAGAGGCTGATTACTTACTTATAAAGTAACGTGCTTGACAACCACGCTTTGCTATCAATAGGTGTCCGCCACTGGACATAACTCGGTTTACCTAGTTACCCACACCACCACAGTAATGGGTTACAAGTGTTCATGTCATTCACAATGCCTCACAGCTGAGAGTTTTCACTTTGTCCCTGAATTATTTCATGTTCTCTATTTAGCACATTTTTGCTACTATTTTCGAGAGTACAGTTTTAGATGTTTTTAAAATACACTCTTGATAATGTTTCAATGAATGTTGGAATGAAATAGGTCCCATTTCCCCATTGAGTACAAGGGACTCTGCAACTTTGTAAGGGAACAGTATGTTTGTGTTGAGGGAGCATGGGCTGTCCTGGGACATCTGGAGGCTGGAGTGCTGTAGCAGCAGATTGTCAGATAAGCAGCTGTGTGTGTTAGGTGGAATAGAGACCCAGGCAGACTAACCACTGCCACAACTAGCCGCAGGAAAACATTCTCACTGATGCATCTCATCGGAAAGACCATATACATTGCGAGCTGGAATTACTCTTCATAAGACTTCATACTAGACGGACTCAAACTTTAAATTAAATTGTCTTAATGCTTCTAAAAACACTTTTCTTCTTTTCCGCTACCTCTGATTCCAGACTTTGCTGTGAGTGTCTGTGTGTGTGCGTGTGCATACTAAAGCTGCAAATGAATGAAAATGATTAAAAACTGAGCACAAATTATGTGCCATAGTTTTATGCATTTTCTCCTCCAAGACCACAATTCCACACTTGCCATAAAAAGTCTAGGAAAAATAATGCATGAGGTACTCTCAGTCACAAACTTCTGTGATTCAGTAGGTCTCTACACTAAATGCTCACCAAACTGTATCCTGGTGCGGACAGCTCCCACTGGGACGTTATAGATCTTCTCCAGGTAGTTCTTTACATCATACTTGGTCATTCTGTCCAGATCAGAAGAAGAAAAAACGCACAGGGAGACCCAGGGGAGAGGGGGGGGGAAACAGGGGTTACACAAGGCAATCATCATCAATGTTAGTGTAAAAATCTCTCACTCTCTCACTCAAGAGGTCACCATTCATTCCCATGAACCCAGTTGTAATATTGCCAACATAACAGACAGAACATTCCTCATTAAACACATATTCAGCTTCTATCCCCCCGACCATAAAGTGGACAGCAGAGAAATGTAAGTGTTAGTGCTTTATCAAATTAGCTGTCTGCATTTATTGATTGCGCCTGGTGAAACCCTACACAGGAAGGGGGCCGGGCACCAACGGATACGTTGGGCCAGCCAAGCTAGAGCTAGGGCAGCATTTGGACCAGATTGCTCTGACCAGAGGAAGAAAGGCTTTTAACTGCTAATCAATCTATCCAATTGAATTAGCCTGATAGGAAGCACTTCCCAAATGCGACTGACAAAGTGCTTAATAGCGACGCTGTGGTCTGACATAAGTAGCTCAGATATGGTGTGTTCTATCAACTCTATCAATGTTTGTCACGGAAGGAAAATGTAGTGTTACTTTTTTTTGTAACCAAGCATGACAAAAGCACATCTGTAACACGAGAACTGTTTTGTTTCCAAGAGTGATATAATACATGTTCCACACTGTACAAACAATTGGCTTTTCCCCTATAATAAGCAAACACTTTGGGAAATTTCACACTGAACAAGAACCCATTTTACCTGCTAAGTTGTGCTTACCGAGAGGCAAACCTACATTTATGATACTTGAGTAACTCTTTCCACATTTAATTCCACCATTACAGAACAGATGATGGTTGTGTGTGGTGACTTCTGAGCACAAACAAATTCAGCATTCTGCACTGAACTCAGTAATCTCAATGACAGAGACAATAGTGGTCAAGCAACACAAGGGGTGTGAAGGGTGAATTATTGGGTGTTTGGTCTCTTCATGGCTACCATCAATCTTTACAGAGTCATTATGATTACAGCACACATCTTAGCAGTGATCCTGACCTAGCAGTCACTTCAGAACAAGTGTCACACCGGGAACTGTGATGTGATCCTGCAGGCTTCAGAAGAGGTTCCAGGTTTCAAATATGACATGTTGCAACATAACAACACTTACGCTTCTGGACACATCCCTGTTCTCTCGGGGTTTCCCTATTCAGTAGATGCTATCACTCTTTAATGTATCATACATAACACAACCATGTAATGTTATGTTTTTCCTTTATTGTAATCTGCTGGCTGCAAATTGTCCCCCTTGGTACGTCAGGGTGTTCCTGTCCTTGAAGACATCTGTGAACTCTACACGGATCTTGTAGCGGAAAAGGTTCCACAAGCCTCTATCTATAATCCTACTAGTAATGCCAAGGAGATGCACTGTAAAAAAAGGAAACTTGAATCCCTGGCCCTCTCTGCCTCTCACTGCCTGTCGCTAATATATTTATGTTGACATTTATGTTTACAGCTACTGCATTTTGTTGCAAATTGTTGATCCAAAGATCCACCATAAGCATAAATTTTTTTTTTCCAACATGCATGTGTATTTGTATATATGCTTATACAGCTTACATGCTGTAGTTAGACAGATTTTCAGGGGTTATTTGAAATGTTTTCTTACTGAGTTAATAGATTACTTGATTTGAGGCTTTAAACTGAAATCTTGCTCAATGTAAACATGAAGGTTGCAACGTCGCCAGCAAGCTGCCTCTGATAATCCTGGCAGTATAAACATCAAAGTGACTCCCCTAGATAACCTTTCGTGCTTCTGCCTCTCAGGATTGGCAGCTGCCCTGTGCAGCAGCTGCCAATGTGAAAGGAGTGGCTCTTCAACAACTGGCATATATTTATACACAAACCTTTACTCTAAAGATTCCTTTATCAAATTTAGGGCTTCCCCCAATCAGAGACCTTCCTGCTAAAAGTAGCTCATTGGAAAACAGGACAGAGAACCTCTGCTCCAGGTGCACAACTGTCATCCCACTAGCCAAGGCTGTGACTAGCAGGAGTTCCTTGTGAATGACGCCACTGATGTTTCATTCTTTTCCCCTGTGACAAAGCAATCCATCAAAACATAGTTGATGGAGAATGCCCACATGACATAAACCAGGTCTACTTTGAAAGAGACAACCAAAGGTGAAAAAAGAACTCTAAGTGCAGAAGCACATGGGTATGGTGCAAACTTAAGATAAGGTTCCATTTTGGCCAAGATGGAACTTTGTCATCGTCAACGAATGGAAGGGATTACTCTATAAGTGACATTGTTCTGCACTGTTCAAGAGGAGAGTGAATTACATGTGAATCTGATAAAGCAGTGCTACAAGAAACAGGTATTATTATTATTTGAAGGGGATACAGGCATGGGAGAAGAAACAGGGTGAACTCTATGCTTTTGTTTGCCCTGGTGTGGCAGTATGGCACATTCCTCAAATGACAATTTAACCTGCTCACCTCTAACGTCTGTTTTCAAATGTAATCTATCTGACGGTATTAACCTTCAAACCTTCAAGCACTTGTGTGTTTAATACTGTAAAATCAGGATTATATTACACAGTGCCAAGGAGACTGTGAGTCTCAGTTTCAGTAGCTCAATTTACAAATTAAGTAGGTTAAAGGACACAACAACAACAACAAAAAAAGAACGAGCACGACAGTCATCTGTATTTACCGTGAAGGGGGTGTGGGTTGTACAAGACATTGATTTCCAACACAAATATTGTATTATGCAAAACGAGAACAGAAGAAACGTGACCATTCGATTTAAGGAAGGCAAGTGTTCTAAACTCATAGTCACTGGGGATATGTGTCAGGGTGGCTTAGTGAAGAGAATGAAAGAGGAGAGCTTGTTTTCGGTGCAGCTGAAAGGCAAATGAAAGCCGCTCTGACTCACTCATTCTTATGTGACATTTACATGCACCTTAATTCAACTGATCTCACTTAGCCTGAGTCACATATTCATCTCAAGTAACCACTTGTTAGCTGTATGTCAGTCATTATTAGGGTTAAAAAAATCTGGGAATTTAAGAAAAGAACAATTTGGTTTTTCATCATAGCTGCCTAGATTATATTCACATTCTCACTCATGAAAGAGTAAGGCCTAATGTGATCTGGGCGATAAAACAGATCCATGGATAGATGGATCGATACTTAAGTAAAACACGTGTATTCAAGGTATTGTGGGGGTAATTTACAATTTATACTAAGAACTTATGTTACATTCATCATTTGGAAGACTGATTGCCTCTGATACCTGTGTTGGGATGTCATATTGAGCAGTAAGTCAATTTGGTTAGAGTTCTAGTGAGCTGAATTGGTTTTATTGACATGACATTCCAATGGGATTCCAACTTGAACAAATTTACCAGCAAACGATCCGACCGCTGTTCGGTCCAACAGTTGGTCCTGTTTGGTTGTACAGTCATCGAAGTGAAAAGAAACTTGTACTGTGTGAAACGGTCAGGTTTTTTGTAAGTCTGATTACACAGAGGAACAACAGAACAGAACGATCTGGTTTCACTGCTATTATGCAGCATAGTAGCAAAAATGCGACTTAGTACACTGAACACAATGTTTGCCGTTGTATCCCTGTCTGTGTGTCAGCCCTTGCCCAGAGTCATGCCAGGTACGGTAAGAGAAAAGTTTGAGTGAGTGTGTGCGCGTGTGTGTAAGGGAGGGAACCTAGAAATTTGATGATGTTCCTTCTAGAGCAGAGAGGAAATACTAACATAGCACAAAAGGTTTGAGAACAATCAAAAAGACAAACAAATACTTCCCTCTAGCAAGTAGAAAAAGCATTAGGAGAGAACATAGCACAGGTGCCAAAGAGGGATTGGTCTTGGACACATTGCAAAGCATTGAAGAAAAGTACAATAAACAGCATACGGTAGGGTGGGACTGAAGAGCAGAGGAGAAATAGACATGCACACAAGATTGAAAATAAGTCACAAACATTTTTTAAGACAGACTACAATGCATCCAGGTTTCTTCAGCCATTTACTCATCAAGAGCAAATACATGGTGAATGCCTTATGGAAAATGTAGTATGTTTTGTTTAGCAATCATTTTGAATGTTCACATCACGATGGCTGCTGAACTGAGAAAAGGTAGAGATATTGAAGCAGATTAAAGAAGCTACATGGACAAAAACAAAAGTGTGATGGTAAAGATTCAAACTCAATCTCTGAAGATGACAACCAGGACGAAGCTGATATCTCATGTTCAGTTAGCGTCCAATTTTGCTTAAATTGTGCATTCAAATATAGCTCCTGAAACATACAAGCCTGACCACATTTAGTATTATTTTTCAAAGCTTACTTATTAACCTTAATGAACCTGAAGGTTCCTTAGAGGTGAACTGTGTAAAAATTGGCTGAATACCGACATCTAGTCTGGGCACCCTGGAATTGCAACAAAAAAAAAAAAAAACAGCAGTCGGGCTGCCAGGTTTGTTGCCAACTGCGTCAAGCGATTAGTCTGCACCATCCATGTCGAGTGATACATTTTACAGGATAACTGTAATAATTTCAACTAATCAATACGTATAGTATTTAACATTATCTCTGCTATCCATTATCAATTACAGACAGATGTATAACAGCCACCTGTCACTAGCCTGCTATCATTCATTCTTTTCATCCTGCCTGCTTAGGATTCTCTCTGATTTGCATGATGAATTGACATGATTTGGCAACTCACTATGCCCCTATCGCTTGGCTCGTACGTGTAAACATAAACACAGTGACGGACCCGTCAAAAAAGTAATAAAAGAATTAATTCACATATTTTTTCTGTAAAAGCTACACTTTTATTCTGTGTCCCTCTAAACGCACTGAGGACGTATTATTTTTTTAAATATAGCTTTTAATAAAAATACTATAGTTCATCTTTCATAAAACTGTTCATTGTCAACCAATATATATTTCTAAAAATTAAAATTACCCACGCACGCATACTTATGGAGATGTACTTATGGAGACATAATAAAGAGCCTTGTCGGAACACTCTAATGAGGCCGCTGACTCCCACAATGTTATGACATTTATGTTAATACCAATTCATTACTGCCTGCACAATGTTAATATTACCAATTATTGTCAGCAGTTATTTAGCACTACCATACTGCCTTCCACATTAAGCATGTCAAAAAGCTGAGAGTACGCTCAATGCTGAAAGAAACACTGCAAAGGTTTGAAATGAAAACATCATGCAGCAACTTTGAATCTTGTAGAGTTTATGCTGTGCTGCTATAGGATGTTCAGAGATTGCCACATTGCCACTTATCACTTTCATAGCCATCTTCTACATAACTCCTGTTTGTAAGTTTGTGCAACTGAAATGTAGCACAGCACACTTTTGAAACAGTGCCGCACAATTAATCTAATTATGATTACATAACCTGACCTAACATAGGCCGCAATTTAATTACATCAACGTGTGAGTCTGCTGATGTGATGTCCACATACCGGGCGCTGCAGCTACAGTCACTGACTGAGAAAGCACTGAGCAAGGACCCCTGGATCGGTTAAACGTAGTAGGAAAAGGACAGGGCCAAGTTATGAACCCGGTTTATGTTATGGTGCTGAAAGTTCAGCATCTCTTGCTGTCTTTCTTGATACCATATAAGTCAACTTTAAACAAGAAATAGAACCAAATTATATTATATCCTATCAAATGATACCATATTGTATTGTGTTGTTGTTATCCTACTGCACTCAACAGTTACATTTCAATGTTCCTGAATCAAATGGTGGCCAGTATATCTAAATATGTAGATATACAGTATTATCAAAACTCAATATTCCCTATTTAATATTGTTTGGAGGTGAGACATACACACTTCAAAACCATTGTTATTCTCTGTGTCTCTAAACACATGATACAATTTATGCATGAAGCTTTAATCGCAAATCGAGCAATATTGCCCACTAGAACCGCAGTCACTCATTGTGATCAAATCATGCAGCAAGTATAATATGATGGACACTATATGATCGTCCCTACAACCTGCTGATGCAACCCGGATACTTTACATGCACCAAAAAGGCTTAATATCAGACTAAAGAAAAGGGAAAACTCCCAAAAGCATAATAAGTCCATGAAAACTGAAAGCCTAAAATGATACGACTCCTGTTGTGGAGCTTTTGGTCCATAAAGGTCCCCACAACATGAGGAATACCTGATGTGCACACACTCAAAATTACATAAGCATCCTAGGAGTTTGGCAGACAAGAGGCAAGAATCAGAGTGGGAGGCCAAGCACCTGGATGAACAGATTACAGCTTAAACCCCACCAGAGATGGACAGATGATCTGCCTCGAACTTCAATTTCTCTCCCCTGTGTGGGCGCTGGACATCTCTTTGCCTGAGGACATGGAGTACTGCTGACCTTAGTGACCTTGGCCCACAGAGGTAGTCACATTCAGGTCTTCACTACTGAGGGCTGCAAAAGACCTCCTGATGCTCTCATAAGGAACAGACGGGTCATTGAGGGGACTGATATGTGCGGAAATGATATTAAATCATATACCACGGCCTTTGTAGTCACCAAGATTCACTGAACACCTGTATATCATTCCGGTCCAGAGTTTGATAGACAGAGTTTTCCACTAACATCATCAAAACACCATATGTCGGTGTTTTACTGATTTAATAATCATGTGTTGTTGTCCTTCAGCGAGATGCCCTACCCCAACTGCTCCCTGGGCGCAGCTAAGGGGGTCTACCTACTTTGGAGGTTTCATCGCAAAAGATTTGCAGTGTCGTGCTACAGTGGAAAACACAGGCTTTCACCTAAAGTACTCGAGTCACAGTAGTGGAACACAGCCGAGCCGACACGTCAACAACGCAGTGATGTCAAGGGGTCTACAAAACCTGAAGGTTCCCTAACTGGGATGAGATGAAAAGCTCTGTTTGCAGCACTGGAGGACAACATTACTCTACCTGTTACTGCAAACCTGTCCATTCTATTCTGTCTTAAAAAGAAAGCAGTGTCCACCAATTTACACCCCAAAATCACTTCGTGAACTGTTCCAACCCTAATCACAGTCAGAGTGCAGTACAGGACAAGGAGTCAAGCCACTTGGACAATATTAACGCAAAGCAGACCTGATGGTGATGATAATAATAATACACAAATCAGACCAATTAATAATAACAATAATATTTCACAAATCACACAAATACTTTCCATGTAAAGTTGTGGGCACGTACCATGACCATACCCTCCTTAGCTGAGGTAAATGTACCAAAAAAGTAGGATAAGAATTTTACTTATATCACACAATTAAAACTCCAGTAAAAAGAAAAATAACTGTACATCCATGATCAAGTCATGATCTAACAGCATCTGCTGATTTAGGGAGGATTTGTAACAATATGTAATGGATTGACTATATGACATATCAAAGCCCTAAACCCAGGGCAGATACCACAATATGTGATCAAGGTGTCTCTAGTTGGCATTACATGAAATTCAATCATAACAACAATAATAAGCAATGAATATTGTGTATATACAAAGCATTTGTAAACGAGTCTTGAGGACAATTTTACTAAGCTTACTTGGGTTTGGAGAATTTAACATTTGCTTAGGTTTCACGTGAGTACTGGCTTCTTGTGTGTGATGTCCAGCAGTTTCTTTAAATGTTCTGATCATCAACTACAATATGTCTGACCTCACTTCCCACCTTGCAGCCTTTCAAAGGTTAGCTTTGTAAAATGACTTCATGAAGAGGCCACAGGGTGGTAAGAAATGTCCATCACAGGATTGGGGAGTGATGCCTCTGATTTCAGTAACTGAGGCTGTCACACCACCTTGTGGCCTTAATGCTAAGTGAAGATCCCTCCTCCAACATGAAAGTTGCATTGCCAGTAAAAACAAATTATTACAGCATAAAATGTGAAACATGTGTTCATTATGTAATAGGGACAACACAAAATACGTTCAGTCTACCTAACAGTCTGAATTCTTGTAGTAAAACTGGCAGCCCACAATAGGCAGCAGTTTGTTATATTTTCACCTTTACGGGAACACGAATAATTTGGCGATGAGGTTTATTCACTAGTACACTATAGTTCAAGCATGAATGTTACCATCCAATCCAGGTAGCACTCGAGGACTCTGCTATCCAATTTTTGTTTTTATTATCACGCAAAAGAATTAAACAATTTTTTTGGACCCTTCAGAGCAACCTGGAGCCAACATCATCATCCAAATTGGCATCTGCAAAATTGACTGACTATGTCTCCTATTCATTCATCATCTCCTGCTTGCAACAGGTTATGGGGCTCGGTTGTGCTGGAGCCGATCCCAACTGTCAACAGGCAGGGTACAACCTGGACAAGTCGCCAGCTCATCAAGGGGCCACATGAAGGACAGACAATCACACACACATCCACACCTACGAGAAATTTAGAGCAACTAATTAACCATAGCATGCTTTTGGAGGTGGATAGAGGAGTATAGAGTACAGAAATTGACTCGTTACTAATATATTATGTAGATGACTGAATAGCTCAGAATAGGGTGGATAGTGCTTACTGTCAGTTAATTGAGAATTGTATACTATTATCACAGTGCTGATCAGTATCACTACTACTTAAGATGACCAAGCATGTGTGTCACATTATCATGTTATTTTAAGGGATGCTCCTAAAATGTTCAGTGTTATGTGGCACTGTTACTGGTTGAAGTCTGTACATCGACGCTGTCACAGTAGTGTCCGACAAGAAGAAGGAAAAAAAACAAAACAATGGTAAAACTTACTCCATTGGGATACGGAACTGGACCGTGTCAGGAGGCTGCTCCTTTCCTGACCTCATCAAGGTCAGGAACCAGCTAGGTCTGAAGATCCTCAGCTGAGGGTTCCCCAGCTGGTATAGTGGGTGGCTGAGAGGAGAGAGGACACATGTAATGTCATTGTCTGTCTAAAAAACAAACCTAGAATTTAATAAAATACCAATGACGTCTCTGCTTGTAATGTCGGGCTCTTTAGGGTCTTGACTCTCCATTATGTCTGCTTGATAATTGTCATTCAGAAAAGGAATTTAATGAGAAGTTGTTCCTTTAAAACACCTGGAACTTTGTGTGTAACTGAATCCTGCAGAGATGATCTGACTTCCATCATACTTGGTTATTAAGAAGAAGATTTGAGGGCATCATAACTTATACCATACCAGTTACACAATAACTGTCCAATTTAAAAATTCAGTTTAGGTATATTTTACTATTGTAACAGTGTAGCTGCTTACTGTTGGTGAGAAGGCTCAGAATTGAATTTTCAATCAAAAGAGCTTACAATCCCTCATTCCTATTTCAGTCCAGACCAGCACCTCTAGAAAAGACTAACATGACAGAATGAGTACTGCTGTTCTATGTTCATACATGTATGATAGTAATATGTATGTAATGGATGTATAAACCATCTTTCAGGAATTATAACCAGCAGAAAAGAATTACAAGCAAAACAGGAAACAATAGCTTTTAAAATTAAAAACTTTAAAATTAAAAATTAGAATTTGCATTTTTGAGGTGATTACTGGTAGTAAGCTTAGTATGATCATTATAAATTGCCTTGGCCAGTAATCCAATAAATTACATAAATTCCTTTGAACGCAGGACTGCTAGTTAATCTAGATGTACCTTGACAGATAATAGTTTTGAAAAACGTCCTTGCTGTGTGACCAACTGACGCATATGAATATACAGCAGCCATTGAACACCCACCCTCAGTCGAACGTTACATTTGCCCGACAACCATGCCTATGGAAGTCAGGATGTTTTTAGCATAACAGGCTAGTACTTGCTAAAGCATCAACGTCACCTCACGTTAGCGTTACAACGAGGACTCAGTGGCGAATCAAATGAATACCCTGTGTATAACCTGCTAGAAAAGAAAAAAAGAGCTAGAAATACAACGGCTGGAACTCGACATACACGACATTTGGGAGGCTGCTAACGTTAGCTGGCAATGCTTAGCTCACCGAGCTGACAGTAGAAAAACAACGGACAAGGATTACACTGGTAGCTCAGACGTCATTGCGGCGATACGAAGGAATGGAGTTACTTACAATAGTCTTGTCACAGGCATCACTTCGGTAGTCTAATGTGATACGTGGACAGCTGGGGAATATTTGTTTGCAGTCTTTTCAAGGTTGTCAAATGTTACACGTGCGTGGAGGTACTTCCGGGAACAGAGGCACGCACTTGCGCGCATGCGCAGTGGATTTGGGCCGTGTCCTTGAGCACAAGTCGTGCGTGAGTGAATTATCGCCTCATCCAGGCACAGTATTCTCAGTACATATGTAGTAGGGTTCAATGCACCCTGATACACTGGGTCAGTGAAGGTAATTGACTTTACTTTGACCTCTATATAACCAGGCATGAAAATGAACAAGGACCAATTGTTACTCACAATGCTGGGTTGGCAAACGCTTGTACTTCCAGAGGTAAATATATAGATATAAATATGTTACAATAAGTGTCAAAAGATTTCCTTTCTTTTAGAAAATTCTGACAATTTTTGAAGGATATCATCTGTGCACTAACCTTTTGTGCAGGACTGTGGCCATTTGAACGAGAAGTGTTCAAAAATGTTTTCATCCGTGTTGAGGTCATATTTTTAAGAGTGGGCTGTGAATGACATAGCTTGTGTCATAACTAGCAGGGAGCAAGGATGTATTTGATCACAACAGCAGAGGGAGATGTCGTCCGGCTTTTCTAACAGACAAGTGATTGAAGGTCCCGAGAATGGAACATGAGAACATGTGAGTCCATCCTGGCTCAGCTGGTTCAGACCTGGCAGGAAATGGACCAGTTTGACAACCGACACTATGCCAGAGAAGGAAGTTTCCATCACTTACGATGCTGTGTGTGTGTGTGTGGGGGGGGGGCATTTGATTATCATTTGTGACTTTTCTTACCAGCTGACCACTTCAGTCAAATTAAAATGCTCCGACATCCTTCTTTGCCTAAAAATAAACAATCGTGCCATCAAGACATGTTTACTTGTTTATTGCATTGGATCTGATCACTGATGTGTGTGTGTGTGTGTGTGTGTGTGTGTGTGTGTGTGTGTGTGTGTGTGTGTGTGTGTGTGTGTGTGTGTGTGTGTGTGTGTGTGTGTCTGTGTGTTGTTCTGTGTTTCTGTGTGTGTGTGTGTGTGTGTGTGTGTGTGTGTGTGTGTGTGTGTGTGTGTGTGTGTGTGTGTGTGTGTGTGTGTGCGTGCGTGTGGTTACAATTTTCAAAAGTCATACTCTGGTTAATGGTTTGGCATCTAAACAGCTAAAGTATGTGACAAACACTTAAACACATGCAAACTCATACACATACACACACACTGTGCACACACACACACACACACATACCACACAAGTCTTTTCACATATAGTTTGTGAGTCTGCATGGACATGAAACATGAATCCCATCTACCTTCCTCAGGTAAACATGGGAGGTAGCTTTATCCAATCTTTTCAGTGTGTGTGTGTGTGTGTGTGTGTGAGAGAGAGAGAGAGAGAGAGAGAGAGGAAGAGGGAGAGAGAGAGAGTTCAGGTCTGGGGCAGTGGAAAGTGACTGTTTATGTGACACGACAAGGAGGGAGAAGGGAAAGAGGTGGACAGACGGAAACAGTTCACTCTACAGTGCTATCATCCTGCCTGAGCAGGCTCTGGGGCCACATGGAAACTTTCCCCCATTTGACTCTTAGGCAGCCCAGGAGTTGTTGGTATTAAATATCCTGAGAAGAAAAAGGGAAACGGTAAATTGCGGCTCCAGACGTGAAGACGGAAAAATTTGTCACTTGAATTGAATAGTTTTCATATAGCGAGCCACAGAGGGTGTTTTATTTTTTTCTAGTATGAAGCATCCTGATGCCTTGAATCATTTTTCATAGGTGTCAAGAAGAAGGACAAGCGACAAGAACCACTCTGTGACAAGATTTAGAACACAAAAAGATGATAAATGTGCAATAACCCCTCACTTCCTCCCTCCACCTCTCTTCACTTAAATGCAATAGTATGTGCCAAATATTAGATGTTCAAAATCCAACTATAATCTCCACAGATCCACCGCTATCTATTCATTACATTAACATTAAAAATAATAGATTTCTACAAGTTTTGTTTACAGTACTCATACTTCATACTATCTATCTATCTATCTATCTATCTATCTATCTATCTATCTATCTATCTATCTATCTATCTATCTATCTATCTATCTATCTATCTATCTATCTATCTATCTATCTATCTATCTATCTATCGATCTATCTATCCAGCGAACTC
>CAAKHB010006254.1:23185-36012 GCA_901007665.1 Aeoliscus strigatus | reverse complement strand
GCCGCCCCCCTCCCCGTCACAGTCCCACCTTCTTCGTCCCTGCAGTTGTTCATGGTGCTGCTGGAGGTGGAGGAGACGGAGAGGATGAAAACGGCCGTCCTGTCTGAGGTCGAAGAGAGAAGGTTAATGGAGAAGACGCAGAGGAAAGTGGAGCACATCTACTCGCAGATGCAACACCATGACCCCCTGTGAGTGAGTGAATGGACGCGGTCTCGCATGTTCCTAACGTGTTAAGTCGCTGTGCAGCGATGACGTGGTTGAATGAATTGTAATAACACGTCAGCACCGACGGGATCGACGCTAACGCATTCATGCTAGCAAGAGGCTAATTCTGTGACTGGGGAATGTCCAAACGGTCGCTGAAAGCTGAGGGGTTGCACTCATTTCCACTAGCTGGTGGAAAGGAGAAAACTTTGATCGGTTCCTGAAGGTTGAGGAGTTGCACTTCACGGTCAAGTTGGTGTCATTACGGTAATGACTCACTGGCTTCCGGCAACAGTGAATGGAGTGAATGGGATTATGGTCATGACAGAAACATGGCTGTCGCCAACTTTCAGGACCTGATGAGTGTTTTCTCCTCCTTCACACCCCGTAGAGGAACACACTTCTCAGATTTCAGGAACCGTTCTGATAGCACATATCGTCGGGTACTTACGGTACTCCACAGTATGCTCATGCGAATGTAGCGTCGGGGTGACGACGTCGATGTTTAACGGGTTAAACCTGCTGTTGCAGAGATTCCGGAGGGGAGTTTCTTCCTTTCCTGCTCGTCTCTAAAGGAAAAAAGCTGCTCGCCCGTCTCTTCCCGTTCCTGGCACACGATTCAGCCATAAAACTTTTACGGATCGTGACCTCCAACCTCCCGACGCTGATGAGCAGAGACCCGGAAGAGGTCGGGAAGTTCGGTTAGAGCCCTTTAGGCTCCAGTAGTCTGTGTTTCTTCTCACGTTGAATCTTTCCAGGCTCTTCCGGTGCTTTACCCGCCTCTCCGGAATGTTATCGGAGGCTTGACGTTCAGCCAGCTCATCTCCGTCCTCAAAGATCTGACCTCCTCTGAGACTCTGTCAGTTTACGAGTGTCTAACGCTGACGTGTCAGAACAAGGTTTGTCAGTCGCTGTGTTTTATTCCGTGTCTTTTTTGGGGGTTTTTATATGTAGGTACAGTTCTAAGACATTTCTTTCCCTCTCCAGTTTGGCCTGTCGTTGCTTTATGCGCTCCTGTCCCAAGGGGAGAAGCTGCTGTCCTCCGGCGTCCCTCTGGAGCCCAACATTGGAGACTTTGAGACCTGGTGTGCAACTTCAGTGGGAAACTTACATGAACCCTATAACACATACCGGTACCCCCGGTGCTACATTTGCGCTAGCACATCTGAGTACTGTGCGTTACTACATGTCGTATATTACGTTATTATTTGCGCTATCAGAAAATGTCAAACGGTTCCTGAAAGCTGAGACGTGTCAGTCGATTCCTCGACCTGGTGTGAAGGAAAGAAAATCCATCGGTTCCTGAAAGTCGAGAACCGACTACTTCTCCGATTTCAGTGTCCCGATTCAATGCTAGCGCGACTGTATCAGTAGTGACAGGTCGGTGTTAACGGTCTTTAACGGGGGTTTGTCCTGCAGGACTGACACGATATTCCAGGTCGCCGGTCAGCTGTCGCAGTGTTCGCTCGTGGAGCCGCTGCTGTTACCCTCCAACCTGCTCACGCTCTTCTGCCGCTACCTGGACAAGCGCACTGTGCATCAGCTGAAGAGCAACATGGAGTAAGATTTCTCTGTAGCCTGTATGATTACACGGGGCGGATTGGTTGGAATTGATGCTGGGGAATTGTTGAAATATTCACTGAAGTATATATTTTCAATATCTAAAATATCACAGGGCAAAACTTTCAGGTTCCAGGTTTATCTCTCCAAGTTCGTCCTCATTGTTTCGTTGCACCTGAACAGATCCCGTCTCTGTTTAGGTCTGTGACCGGATGCCTGGCGCTTCCTTCATAAGTGTGGTAGGCTGAGGTCAGAGGTGATGGGTTGTGATGCTCGCTGGCGTGAAAAAGGAGCTGGACAGAAAACTCCTGCGTGTTCATCACAACCAGAACTTAGGTGTATTTTGATTCTTATTCCTTCTTCCCTCTCGTCCCTTCACATTTTTTGCACAACCAAAGAACTGTTTCCCTCTTATTTCCTTTATCTGATCTTTTTTACTTTCCTCCGTTTGCTCTCGAGCTGCTGACGTCGGTGCAGTTTACGCTAAAATTCCCCACCAAATTGGAGATTTTTTTTTTCTCCCCCCCCCTCCAAGCCGATTTACTTCTGTGAAACACTCCAAATAAATTCAGTATGTTGGATCAGATATTGGTGCCCAGGTTGAAGATTGTATAGTAATTTATAATTGTACAGCTGAACCTCTGTTGATTTCTAATAACCACTAATGAAGTTGTTGTGGCCATGCATTTTTGTGTTTTTTGTAAGAAAAAAAAGGCATGCATTGTGTATATGTGTATCAATTCTTCCATCTTAGATATTTCAGTTGTAAAAAGATTTTCTTTATTGTATTTATTTGGAAACAGGACTGATTTAAATCCACCATGTAGAGCACTTGCAACATAAATAAAAAAAAAAAAAACTTTCAAATAGTTTGCCGTGTTTGTGGCCTAATTGGTTCAACCGAGTCCACTCGGCTCCAGGAATCTGCTCCCGATCCAGATGTGTTTCTTCTGTCTCAGACGCCAGTGTGTGACATTCTTTGAGAGGAAGCAGGACACGATGTGACTCCGAGACGGCAGAATCCACATTCTGCAGTGGATGCGGGAGGAAGACACAAAGCCGAGCGGTGACGGAGGCCCGACCAAACTCCACAGATGTGAGTGCACGTCTCCGGACGATCTTTAAATGAACGCGTCAGCGGTCGTGGGCAGATGTTCCCTCAGGTCACAGATGGATGTAAAAGACCGTCGTCTGGCTGAACATCTGCTCTCAGAGGTCACCGCAGGTCGTCAGCTTCATGGTCAATATGATTATTTGGATTCGTCTCAGCGTTTCATCCTCAGTTTGTTTTACCGTCTTTTATACCGGACAGATGACGTGTGCACTAAATGTCCAGCACACATACACATACACACATACAAAACTGTATGTAAGACGCAGAATCATGGAGGAACTGATCGGCGAGCAGGTGGTGAAAAGACGGATGGCTTGTCGGTCAGCGGAGGTGTCGACTGCTGAGCGAGCGGAGCAGAGCTGGAGAGGCGACGTTAACCTCTGCTTGACCTCGTAACAAGAGGATTTGGACTTTGGGTGAGGAATGTGTGTTAACGGTGAGAGATCTTTTTTTTTTTTTCTTTAAATATGTCAGGGGCCACTCTCTCCCACCGTGTGTGATTCCTGATCAGTCAACCAAACTTTATTCATGCGTCACATTAACTGCAGTGGAAATCGCTTTGAGCACAAATCCCAGTTATATCCCACGCAGGCCTCAAAGGGGAAGAACAATACAAGGATCTGAGGAAGGAACAAGCAAAATGCTTAAAACATAAAATAAAAGATGAAATAACATCTTAGAGGATAATTGAATAATTACATATATTGGATGCTAACAAATAGAAAAAGGCAATTACACATGAGAGAAATAAGATTTAAAAATAAATTAGGCTGGTCTGTGAAAGTAATGACAAATGTAAAAAATGAGGAACTTTTAAAAAAAATAAGGTCTAACATTTGTCTTTTTTCAGGTTGTGACCTCTCGTCCTTCATCGTTCAGCATCCTCATCCTCAGGTTTTAATTATCCGGTGTGTGACGGGACCGTTCGGTCGTGTGTGCTTGAGATGTTTTCATAGTTTGTACCAACGTTTATTTGTTGACTGCTGCTGCTCAGCGACTTCATCAGTCACTGTCCAATCCGCTCAACTCCCTCTCTTTGCTTCGCTCTCTCTCTTAAGTGTTAATGTACTTTAAGCGCCCAATTATTCACTTAGTGTGTGTGTGTGTGTGGAGGTTGAGCCTCAGACCAGAGGGTATATGAGACCCTCACCATCAGGGCTGGTCCACTCCCAGCACTTCACCTCCTCGTCGTCCCACCGGCTCAGAGACTCTTTGGACTTTCTTTCGGCTCCACCATGTTGGGACGGTTGCTGCTTCAGAGTGCAGTGATCCTGTGGCTGACGCAGGCGGCGCACACAGGGGGTGAGTGAAGGTCAAAGGTCACTGCTGATGATAGAAATTAGTCTCTGATGCTTTATTCTGGATTTATGTTCATCAGAGGTGTGGACAGATGGATGCTTTGGTTCCAGATTGTTGTGTCCAACACACACACACACACACACACACAGAGAGGCCTCCTCACCTAGAACACAACAGCAAATAGTTTTCAAATGAGCCAGTTCTTCACATGCAGTGACAAATAGTTTGCTGCAAATGTAATCAATCGTTTGCGAGTGTTTTGCGGGATCAATGATTTGTGTGATGGACTGAATGTACAGGTGCATCTTAATAAATTAGAATATGTCTAAGTTCAAAAAGTGAAACACAGCGTGTGTTTGTTTTCATTTTGATTTTCTGAACTACTGGAGGTTGGGCTTCCATTAGCTGTAAGATGTAATCATCAAATTGAAAGGAAATACACAGCTGGACTGTATCTGTATTGTGTGGGATGAATCTATAAAGAGAGTTCACTTTTTGAGTTGAATCACTGGGGGACAAAATCAACCTTTTGGTGATATTCGGATTCATCGAGATGCTCCTGTATCAGAAGAATCTACTTCAGAGGACGACAGGGCGTGTTAACGCAGCATACGGTATGAATTCATGGTGTCACAGCAGCGTCTGTCTGGAGCTGATCCCACCTGTGAACGGGTGAACGTCAGCAGCTGAAGGACAGACTCACATTCACACCTACGGGGGACCGACGGTGACCAATGAAGCTCAGCGTGACGGAGGTGGGAGGAAGCTGGAGTACCTGGCGAGAACCCACACAGGGGAGGGGAGGGAGGAGAGCGAGGAGAGACACACACACACACACACACAGGGGAAGTCTCCCGTAGACCACAACCAGCTGCTCCATCCAGATGAGTCAAACATCTGTCAGGTGCTCGGGTTTGTCTGCCACATTTCAAGCCGTCGTGTTAAACCGACATCCTGGCAACGACGGGCTGGGCGTGACCTCCGGCGTGACCTCCGGCCTGTCCGTCCGTTTCCTCCGTCGGCGCAATCAAAGGCGGCTCAGCGGCGCTGGCGTCGGCCGTGGAAATGTAACGTGCCTCTGCGAGGAGGGGGGACACGGGTTTTACTGCCGGTCCACAGTCGCTCCATTGATCCACTGAGTCCACCACAAAACCACATTCCTCCCGGCCTGAACCCCGCGTTTGACCTTTTGACCTCCGTGTCCTAAAAGTCGGCGTGAACTGGGGCAGTGGATGACGCAGTGACTGATTAGTGTTAAATATCACCATGGACACCAACGTGCACAGACAACACATAGTTTGTTCGTCCCGGACGAGTTCTGGATCTGTGTGAGATTCACCCTCAGTGTCTGTGTGAACGTGATGTTCTCTGTGTCCAAGGTTACGGCGGCGGCGGCGCAGCCGGAGTTTCCACCGGACAATGGCCGCAACCCAACGGTGAATCCATCGCCTTTTAAATTACTTCATGATACGTTTATGTCACTGTCGCTTATTCTCTTGTTCCCAGGAAGGAAAGCTCAGAACGGAGGGGGGGTTGGACGAATGCTGATGCCTTCAAAAGGTGATTGAACATCAGATGGTTCATGTCATGAATATAAACAACACAAATATTTTACAGTCAAACCTGTAATAAACTTATAGGTGTTGCACATTAAAACATAAATGCACATTGTAGTTCAAATGAATTGTATCATACACATATTGGAATATGTGTATGTGAACTGGTATTGACTTCGGTGTGTCACAGGTGTGGGTCAAGTCCTGAGCGCACAGAACGGACATGGCGGATACCCCAGCAAAGGAGTAGGTCAGTGTCGCCGGGACGCGAGCGTGAAATAAGACACATGAGGGTTTTAAGTCTCTTCACACGCTTTCTGTTGAAGGCCTCGGAGCAGCGGCTGGTGTGAACAGGGGAGGAGGCGGCGTGAAAGGTGAGTGACGCCGCTGTTTCCAGCCAATCAGCTTCTGAGCCGCGGGCAGACCCTCTGGTTTTGTTCCTCAGGTTACGGCGCAGCAGCCGGTGCTTCCAAAGGACAAGGTGAGTTTTTCCTGCATCAGTCACAGGTGCAGAAAGATTTATATTTTAGAATTCAAAAATGGGACGATGCATATCAATATGTCAGGTTGTAGCCCAGTGGCTAGAATAATGAGAATAATAAAAAGAAAACAAGCCAATTAACGGCAGCATGTGGGAGGAAGGTGGAGTACCCAGAGAGAACTCATACAAACACAGGGAGAGCATGCAAACTCCACAACAGAAACATCCAACCACTGTCCCACCGTGTCGGCCATTTTCAATATATGACATTAATTTGTCATTGACGCAGGATACGGAGCTCAAGCCGGCCCGACGAATGAACAAATGAAAGGAAATGGTACAATCCGTCTAACACACACACACACACACACACACGCACGCAGCATCACTCTGGATGTCTCCACAGGATACAGAGGTCAGGCTGGCACACATGGACTGGGCACTAAAGGCAACGGTACTTATTATTATTATGTCACATGAGATGATTATGAGAGGTTCAGGGGTGACAACATGAATTAAAAACCCAACAGTCATCACACCGTTTGTTTCATCCGCAGGTTATGGAAACAAAGGGCCGATCAACGGTAAAGTCACAGTCTGCCCATGGTGGAGGGGGTTCCTACGTGTTGTGTTCAAGGTGTTTTAATCCCTTCATGCTCCCAGGTTACGGTGCAGCAGCGGGTCACCTCGGAGGGAACGGAGCTAAAGGTACAACCGCTGCTGATGACGCTTCGAGGTCTGTGAGAGAATGATCATGTTCATCGAGAGATGAGAAGTCATGGTTGATCCCAAAGACCAGAGGATGCTTCAGTTTAGTGTCGGGAATTATTTCAAGAAGGTGACCATGTCGTGTCTTCCACCTGCCCGTAGGTAACGGAGCTGCGTCTGCTGGACGTAAAGGCACCGGTAGGTCAACTCATTGGCTGACTCACTGATGCTCAGGTGTTTCCTGACTTGTTGGAACACCAAGTCCTCAGTGTTTCCCTCTGTTGGCCAGGATACGGCGCTGCAGCTGGGGTTCCTCACGGCGCTAAAGCCAACGGTAACGTCTGGACACGACACCGTTTGTTCTTCTGGATCTCAGAGTGTTTCAACGCTTGGTGCTCTTCAGGTCACTGGGCTGCTTCGGGTCCTTCCGGTGGGAACGGCAAAGCGATGAAGGGATACGGTCGGCCGTCTTTTGGAGCAGGTGAGCAGACGGCGGCCATCTTGTCCGGGTCTTTATGTCCCATCCCACTCATTCATCTGTGGGTCTTTGGCCAAAGGTCCTAGTGCTCAGTCCAGAGGTTTGGGGGTTCCTCAGCTCGCCAGGAACCAGGGGCATGGTGAGTGCAGTCTGTCGCTGACGTCCCCTCCCAGACGCTCTCGTGTTGACGTCTTGATTTGTTCCTGCAGCGTTTGGTAGAAATGCTTACGGAGCTCCGCCCATGGGAGGTGAGTCTGTTTGGAAATTTGTCATTTGATTTCTAAATGTTGATGAGACGGCCTCCACTGTCGCAAATGTCGAGCTGCGTTTGACTGTAGTCGGTGCTGATGCTGCTGGAGGTTGAAACGGGTTTTTAAAAAAATCCCAAAACACATCAAATAACATCACCAGCATTCAAAATATATATATACTAAATATATAGACAAGGTTTTTGGAGAAACTGGTCAGATGGAACTCAAATTGTAATCATGAATTTTTTACATAATCAACACACATGTGTCTCCGGTGACGGAACGTGTGTGTGTGTGTGTGTGTGTGTGTGTCACACTGTGTTATTAGGTTACGGCGGTGGTGCTGGCTTTGGCCAGGGACATCAGTACGGAAATGGAGGAATGAAGGGACCCAAGCAAGGTGGGACTGTCTGGACTTTTCAGCACAGACACACATCAGTCAGCAAAAAAACCAAAACAAACCAAACCTGTCAATCAAATCCTCAGGATACGGAGCTGCAGCTGCTGGGTTCAGTCCACATGGTTCTGCATCCAATGGTAAATCATGTCCCACAATACATCGGCTCCGGTTTACCAGTTTATATGGTCCACAGACGTCAGGCAATTTCCTTTTTTTTTTCTTTTTAATTTCTCACCAGCCTGCACCTCCCCATTGCTGTTAGTTCATTGATGGTATTCGTTACTATTTTTTTTATCCATTTTTATTTTTGCATTATTTTATCGTAATGCATTTTGTTTAAATGTGATATAATATAATACTTTTCCAAGCGTTTTACCCAGGTGAGCTACCGTTAGCGCTGTGGGATGTCAGTTACATTGTTGAGGTTCGCTGCAAAAAAACAAATATTCTGGTTCTCCTGTTTTATTCAGGCTACGGCAGTTTTCCAAATGGACACGGCACCAAACCAAACGGTGAGGCTCCTAACTGAGTCATGATTGTTCTGTTTTCACGTCACGTCCATCAGCTGATGCAGTCATTTCTTACAACAAATGTTTTCCAGGATATGGAGCCACGAGAGGAGGTGGGATCACACTCCAAACAAATGATCACGGCAAGTTTTTCCTCAGTTCCGATTCGATTCGATTGTCTCCTCGTCCTCTTCTCTGTGCATGTGATGTGAAGGTTACGGGACGCGTCCGGTTCCTAGTGGATATGGAGCCAAAACAAACGGTAGGAATCAGATTCATTGATCCAAATCAACAGAAAACACACATTCATACTTGGTTACGTTTGATCGGAGGCTACGGAGCCGGAGCTGCTGTTCCCAAAGGACGTGGAGCACAACCCAACGGTGAACTCTGGCTTATGGTCACACATGTTCACATGTTCGTCATCCTATTACAATACTCTTATTATTAATTTCATTTGTGTAAAGGTCATGGACTTCTTGGTGGATCAGGGAGTAAAGGCAACGGTGCGTCTCGTTTACCGTGTTCAGACATGAAATTAGGATAAAATGAATTCACACTGACTTGAATAGACGTTGTAAACTTCTTCCCTTCTCCAGGATATGGAGGCGCCAACGCTGGTCCACAGTCTCAAGCCACCAAAGGACCTGGAGCGGTTTCACCCGGTGGAAACACAAAAACACTCGGTGAGAGTTTGTCAGTAAAGTTGTTGAGTGATATATGGACGTTGTGTTTAGATGATCTGATACTCATGTTGGGTCTGACAACGTGTTTGTGTGTCACAGGTTACGGCGGCGCTGCCGGCGGACCTGATGGACCGTTTGCTCGGGCTGGAAATTACGGTCAGTGCCCCTGTTGTTACAGCAAAGAACCATACTCCAAAGAATGCTAGCATGAATATATCAGCAGCGATACCTTCAGTGTTCCAGGGTAAAGACAATTCACGGAGGTTTAAATGTCTGCCCACCGATGGGAACGACGTTTGTCTTGGCTTTCTGCCCTCAGGGTACGGGGTGATGCCCACTGGAAAGGGCCTGAAGGGTGGAGTTCTGTCACCGCAGCAACTAAGTGCAGCAACAGAAGAGCAAGCGTCTTCTCAAGGTGAAATACCTGCAGCCCCCCACACCCCCACCCCCACCCCCTTGAATCCAAGAGAGAAATATCACATTTCCTTCCCTTGTGCTTGAAGGAAAAAGCTACAAGCAGCCGCAGCTCTTCGCTCAGGCTACACTCGACCCAGTCGTGCTGCTCCAAGGCCCAGAGGCTGCACCAGAACCCACGGCCGGACCGGCGGCCGTCACCTCGCAGGGGAAGAGTCTGAAGATGGAGAATTATGGGCCGGCTGTCGTCCTTCCTCAAGGCAAGTGCCCTCAAGTAGGAAATTCAGAATGTTCCAGCACAGAACCTTGAACGACGACAGTATCCCTGGCGCTACATTGGGGCTAGCATACTTTGGAGGGCAACCACTGCAACCGTTTGATCCGGAACCCTGACAGCTGAGAAGTGTCACGCTGTTCCTCTCCCTGGTGAGAAGGAGCTCGGAGAAGGAGAAAACGTCCACCAACATTGCTGCCATTACGGTAATCCCATTCACTCTGTGGCCTTGCCGGCAAGTCATTCCAGAAAACTTACCGTAATGACAGCAACTGTGAAGTGCAATGCGTAAATAGTCATGTAATTACGGTACTCCAAAGTATGCTAGTGCCAGTGTATCGTCGTCGTATTTGCAGTCGGTGTTGAAGGGTTGAATCCGTTTGTTTGTGGAGACTGGACCTCCTGAGCTTCTCCTGTCTCCTCCGAGTGATCATGATCTGTTTGTTAGAGCGTCTTCTCCTTGCTCTTCATCTGCACACCATCACACAGGGAACACACACGTTCCCATCGGTGCGCTGCCGTTTACTGTATGTAAATGTTTACAAAATGTAGGCTATGTGACTGGGAGCGCCGTGCCTGAGCACACCGCTGCAGAGGCAGATGTTGTATTTGGGGTAGACAGCGCCGTTGACGGGGACGCAGTCCCTGAAAGCACCACGGCTGGTCCTGAATCAGTTACTGGAGGTGCAGACAGTGTCAGCCCTGAGGTCGCAGCAGCAGCAGAAGAAGAAGAAGAAGCAAACATCAGGAGTCAGCCTTGGGTCAAAGGTCTCCCCACAGGGCAAACCGGGGCAACTGGTAAACAAAACCACCACCAGTAGATGTGTTGACTCGTTGTTGCATGGATTAATGTCCCATGTCCCGTTCATGTTCATGTCCCGAATGATCACAAAGGATCTGTCTCATTTGTAAGATTTGTGCTGTTTTAGCGACCAGGATTCAGTCTCACCTCCCAGAATGACGGTGCGTTCCACTTGCGGTATGTCGGTTTTCACACAAATTGTTATACCGCAAGTTAGAGTTTGCATAAAATAATGGCTTCTTGCGTTATTTGTTTCAACAGCACAAATAACAGCACAATTTCACCTTCATGTCTGCAAATCAGAAAATTGTGGACCATACTAATACTTTGACAGAACCCCAAAAATAAAAATAAAAAAGTTCAAAAGTCCTGAGTAGTAATTTGAGAGTGAATCGAGAGTGAATCCTGGCCGAGAGTCGTTATGTACGTATGTATTTTATTTCTGTTGCATGTGAATCTTCCTCAAACGTTTTCTTTTGTGTTTTAAAACCCTCTTACAACACTGTCACAATGAAATGTTTTGTTTTCACGTCGAGTCAATCGACATTATATGTGAATGTGCTTGTTTTCTTCGCTGCGAGTTAGATGAGAGGGTTGCTCCCGACCCAGAGGACGGTTAGCTTAGCCTAGCATAGCCTAGCATAGCTTAGCATCGGGGACAAGGAAAGAAATGATAGGTGAAGAGTTATTTGGAAGATTTGAGTAAGTTTTGTGTGTATCATCAGATCTGACCAGCTACGTCCTTTCTTCATCAAACTGTCAACAAAGAGACCGAGTACATTTGTCCAAAATGTCAAATCATTTGTTGGATGTTGTTTTCTGGTGTTTTTCTGTATCTTGACCAGTTTGCTGCGTTCTGTGCATGAGGGGAACTTTAACACCTTGGTTTTACCGTACATGTCCAGTTTACAAGCGCCACCTTTCATCAAATAGGATGTTTTCTAAAGAACATGTGTCATTGTGTCCTAACTCTCAGAAAACGGGGGACGGGGGACGATGTCCAAGGGACAGGGAGCTAAACCAGGCAAACCCGGTGCGTATGTTCCACGTTCTCAGAGGACTGTTTTACGTACTGTCGTATTAAAAATATAAATGTGAATGCTGATCGTAGACTGTGGCCCATCAGGAGTCCCAAATGGACAGTGGATGAAAATACCAAGACCTGGTAGGGGAGAAAATGATCCTCTTTCATTAACGATGTGGAAATATTTCCCTGCCGCTTTGGATCATGATATTTACTTGAACACGTGTTCAGTCTCATTGTGAAATGTTTTTTTTACTTATAATTGAAGGTTATAATACAAATGCTGGAGCTTCAGCTGGAGCGAACACCAAAGGTACTTGTACACCAATGACCCACGTCACTGCGTCATACTTTCACGTTGTCATTTATTCCAACAAAGATGAAATGATGTTTTTGTTCTCAGGCTTTGGAGCTGGAGCCGGTGTTCAGAGCAGATTTGGGGCTAAAACCAACGGTAAATCATCTTTATCAGCATCAGAAACACTTCAGAAACACTTGAGCAGCTCCGACTGAGAGTAGAAATATCAGATACTTACAAGAAGAGAAACGACAATAGTAGAATGAACTAAGAATAGGAACTGTGTGCACGTGTAAGTCATATACACTAATGACACATTACACACATGACAATTAACACATGATTCTTGTGTGATTCGTGGTAAATATTCAGGGGTTAATGGTGGTCGAAAATTCACCATTTCAATAAGAATATCTCCTCAACAGTTAACAAAAAAAGACACTAAATGACAACGATCGTGTGCTTGTCCAAAGGTTACGGAGCAGGAGGGTTCACGGGACAGAACAATGGATACGGAGCTGGTAGCACACACACACACACACACACACACACCAGTCTCATTCTGTCTACGTTCTCTTCTGCTCAAAGTCAATCTGATTTGATTCCCTTGGCGTGTGTGTGTGTGTGTGTGTGTGTGTGTGTGTGTGTGTGTGTGTGTGTGTGTTCAGGTCTCGGATACCCGTACGCAGGGAAACCCAAACAGCCTGGTGAGTGAAATCAGTGAAACGCACCAATGAACCAGTAGCACGCTGCTGAACCCTTGGTTGTT
>CAAKHB010006254.1:0-19746 GCA_901007665.1 Aeoliscus strigatus | reverse complement strand
AGATAGTTCTTTATGTTTCATCAAAAAAAGTTATGGTTATTATAACATTCTTAATTTAAAACTTTAATTTATATAGTGCTCTAAGGTCGCTTTTAAAATGAAAAACAATGTCCTGCAAAGTACTACATGTTGAAAACGAAGAAGGAAAAAATCATTTAAAACATAAATGTAAAAAAAGATTTAGAGGTAGATTGCTCATCTGCCTTCTCTCTCTCCTCCAGCTGTTGCGTTTGCCACCGCCCCCACTGCCGCTCCTCCCCCCGCCTACCCTTCTGTCCCGTCGTACCTACCCGTGGACTCGGCCCTGACCCCCGACGTCTTACACGGAGCGGGTGCGGAGGATTTCTCCGCCGCAGAAACGCAGGGCGCCGCCGCTCAGGTGGCCGAGCAGGACGACGACCTGCAGCCGCGTCAGATTCACATTCAGCAGCAGCTCAAACTGCACTTTCACCCACAAGGCGAGTCTGTTTCCGTAGCAACGTCCACACATACGAATCTCAAACTCCACAAAACCACCCCAGCATAGAAGAAACATGAACAAAAAGAAGCTCGCGAGTCCAGTCCAGTTAGTCTAAAGGCCCATTCCGTCAGTTTTTCCTTCCATCAGTTCCTCTGGTCAACGTTTGTCTTTGTGTTTGCAAAACTGATAAAAGGAAATAGCACGTGAGTGTTCGTCCTTGGAGGTTGTGTTAGTTTCTCACTGGACTTTGGGTCTGGCACTCTGACTTCCAGCGTAGAAGTGCAACCTCTTCCTCCAATTCACTACAATAAGAAGTAATTCATTGCAACTTTAACACCCGGCGGTGGCGCTATTTTCTCCTTCTAGCTCCTTCTTCACACCAGGTAGAGGAACTGAGTGACCCTTCTCAGCTTTCAGGGACTGTTCGTTTGCTGATAGCGGGTCATTACGGTCATTACGGTCATTACGGTCTGTGTAAAGCTTCTTGTTGGACGTGATGTTGAAATAAAAGAAGGAAAGTGACTGGAGAAAGGTGGTTTTCAGTTCACAAGGCCAAACGTTTCGAAACAGACTTTCACAGATATTCCACCAGTGTTGTTTAAAAACTTTGCATTCATATTCACATTTTCGTCCTCAGGTGCAAAGGATGGCAAACACGACCTGAACGGATTCTTCGGGAACAGCGGCTATCAAGGTGAGAGATACTGAAACTAAACGCAGCTTTTCTCCTGCTCAACTCTGCGTCTCCTCCTCACAGGTTGACCCCCCCACACACACACTCCCTCCAGCCGCTGGCAGCACATCCACTTCCTCCTCATTGTCCATCGTCCTCATCTGTGCATCACATCAACTCAAACATTGTTTTGTATTTCTATGCAACACACTCGTCCTGCACTTAGTGTTCTTTGTACATGCAGAGAAACGTTTATTTAACAGTGGTATTACCTGGATATTACCTCAAAGTATTTCTGTGTAAAATTCAGTCTAATTTATTTTGCACTGTACTACTTGTGGGAAGCCGTCTGTTTAATATTGTACAGTGAATTGATGAAAATAAAAACTGGATAACGGAAAATCTTATGTGACAGAAGAAGTCTTTAGTGCGTGTGCATGACAGCGCATTAGCAGTGCAGGTAAAACAAGCACCTGCTCAGGTGTTATAATCCTCTTACTGCAGCA
The DNA here is from genome assembly GCA_901007665.1 of Aeoliscus strigatus. Lineage (NCBI taxonomy): Eukaryota > Metazoa > Chordata > Actinopteri > Syngnathiformes > Centriscidae > Aeoliscus > Aeoliscus strigatus. The sequence continues at coordinate 18,107 of CAAKHB010006254.1, read as the reverse complement.
GCACCCTGGTGGACGGGCAACAGAAACGAGGGCGACAGCGTTTACATCTGTTAAACATGACGACGTTCAGGTGTAATTCAGCTGTAAGCTGTTTCAAGGAGCTGCTGCAGGAGCGCACATGGCTTTTTATGAGGATTACCCCAGCTTTATCCCTAGGAATAAGAGCCCTGTCCTGATTGGTCCAACTGAAAGCGTACCACTTGGCCAGCTCAACACGTTGCTCGCCTGGAGTTACACCTGTCCAGTGATGCTCTCAGAGGCCGGTGGTCAGGACGGGGCTCGGGAGTCCTGTTGAGATGTCGTGGGGGTGAGGAACCCGCAGTCGATGTAAGAACGGGAACAGCAGGAGGTCGTTATGATGCTTTACAAAGGGCCACGGCTGTTGGACTTTGCAAAAACTCCTACGCATCTTCAGTTCAACAAGTACGTCCTGACCGGCTACCGGCCGGTGTCCACAGCTCAGGAGTGTCTCAGGAGCCTGTTCTACATGCACAATGAGCTGGGCAACATTTACACACATGGTAAGTGGACAAATTGATTCGATTAAGTGCGTCCAAACGTTAAGAGCACACATCATCAGAGAGGGGGTGACCTGGAAAGGACGTCCACTACTCTCACTTACTGCCAGTTACAAACGTACTTGACAGGGAATTGTAAAGAGGATACAGGGTATTAGCTGTAATCTGCCCTGGGAATCCCTCTTCTGGAAATATCCTGCTGTTAACTAGGTCTTTAGACGGTGTGCGTGTGCTTGATTGACACTTTTCTGCAGCAGCACCTACCAAAAAAAATTATTGTATTGATTATCTTCTAACTTATTGAGATGCACATGTAGTTACATAATCTAGTAGATGAACTACAATAGCTGGGTTTGATACCTACAAGTACCTGAGCTGACATCATGGCACTGAGACATACAGGTGCATCTCAATAAATGAGAATATTGTCAAAAACCTTTTTTTTTCAGGAAATCAATAATTTTCTGAGATAGAGTTTTGAGTTTCCATGAAGTTATAAAGAATCATCAAATGAAAACAATGAAATATGTCCGTCTGTGTGATGAATTTCCCTTTTTCCGTTTCCCTTTTTGAACTGATTCACTGGGGTGGGGGGTCTACTTTTTGTTATTCTGATGTATTGAGATGCACCCATATGTGTGGAAAGTGGATTCAAAGTAAAACAGAAAATGAAGGATCCGAATTCCCCCAGTGTGAACACCTCTGCCTCCTGAGTTCACCGAGGAACCACTGTCCCACCCTTCAGTTCCTCTCTGACTTTCTCTCTCCAGGAATCCCTTTCATCCTTTTCCTGGTGCTGCTGCCTCTCAGCATCCCGTGGGGGGAGGTGGAGAGCTTCTGGATCTGTGTGGTCCACTACCTGGCCTGCCTCAGCCCCACCGTCGGCTCGGTGCTCTACCACGTGTTCATGAACCACGTGGGGGGGGAGCACGTGTACGACACCCTGCTGTCTCTGGACATGTTTGGAGTTTGTCTGGTGAACACTCTGGGTGGGTGCTTTGACGTTTGAGTTTGCTTGACGTTTGCGAGTTTGACGGCTGTGAATTACAATCAGGTTTACACAACTTCTGAGCCCTGATGGTTCCAGAGGTACTCCTGGTATAAATACATAGATACACAGATTCTAGACCAGCGATTTATGTGGGTCTGCGATGGCAGAGACACATGCTATAATCTGAAATTTAAGTTTGGCGAGTAGCGGTGCGTGACATACATCGTTGGGTGTGGAATTATGGGGAATCGCATGCTGTGTCTCTGTCACGTTGATGTGGAAACTGTTTCCAAGACAACCAAAAAACACAAAAACTATAAATTTTCCCATCATAGGAAACGAATGTGTTCACAGCCCTCTAGAACGGTCGTACGTTCACCTACAAACGTGATTAAAACAGTTTCCAGTCTCCGTGTGACCTGAGTGAAATCAGATGGTTTGTCAACCTGTGGCCCGTGGACCCTGACGGGGACACTCCACAAAGACCGAGGGACCACTGTTTCCTGCTGCTACGACCTGTGACTCCACCCACATAAACTATACATCTATGCGTTCAGGGAATCATCGCCGTGACAACGGCCCTCAGACGAGTCACTGAAGTCTGATCAACCGTCACGCTCAAGTCTTCAAATCTGCAACTTTGCCACTGTTCCTTGTAATATCCGAGTCAGACTCCAGGGTAGGTGCTGTTTGTGCTCACTGGCACGTCTTCCCTCTCGTCCCCAGGCGCGCTGCCCATCATCCACATCACCCTTCTCTGCCACCCGACCGTCCAGCAGACGGCCCTGCTGGCCTACATCCTCTTGTCCACCTACGGCATCTACTGCGCCACGACAGCCCGCACCAACGTCCTCCGCCTGCGGGCGTTCGTCTGGCAGGCCCTGTTCCGCTTCAGCCTCTTCTTGTACCGGGTCTACGGCAGCGGCGTGGGCAGCCCCAACTCCCTGCGCCTCTTCGTCATCATGGACTGTTTGGCTGTGGCGGGGGGGCTGGTCAACGTCATCCAGGTCCCGGAGCGCTTCAGCCCCGGGCTGTTCGACAACTGGGGCAACAGCCACCAGATCATGCACGTCATGGTTATTTGCTCAATCATCTACCTGCACTGGGGCACCATGGAGGATTTAGACTGGATCAAGACGTACCAGTGTCCCACGGACTGACGCCGATGACGAGAGGAGACGCGGGCGATGTCAAATGCACTGAAGTTACTAGCTGCTGATGATGAGTCCGTACAATGCACCAGGAGAGAGGTCGACAGTCTCACCGCCGTGGAACTCAAACAAGCACTGATATCAGATTAAAAATCCTGCGTACTTGATTTTTAGTTTGTTGAAAAATGCAGTAAACCAAAAATAGCTATTTTTGAAATGCAACTACTAATGAAATAAATCATATATTTTTTACATCTGCAGTGTGTGTCGGAGAAGAAATGACTCGCACCAACGGTTGGATGTTTCAGTTGTGTAATTGCAGAGACTTGGAGCCGTTAGATGTTAGCATTAGACCCCTTTCCTCTGCCGTTTTACCTTCAAACCAAAAGCTGCACCACGTCCCGTAAAATTAAGTCACTTGGTGGAAAATGAGAGTAAAATAAATTTCAAAAGGGCTGTGAAGCCTTCAGCGGTGGAACACACACACACACACACACACAGTCAATGACGGATTCTGTTCTCTGCAACAATGGACCTCCTTCTTCTTCTCTACCAGGAGATCCCGTGGTCCATTTCCGTGATCAGTCGTCGTCTGAGCTGCTCCCGTCCTCGGCCTCTGATAGGTCGGCGATGGGAAACCGCAAAATCGCTGCCACACCGCTCAGCTGAGTCAGTTCTGAGGGTGGAAACACAGTTTGCATTCTGGTGGGAAACATTCGTCCGCTCCACTATTTTGCTGAAGAACCTACGTTCACCGGACACGTGGAGGCTCGAGAACATTCTGCAAGGAGAGAAAGCGCCTGATGAGCTGGAGGCTCCGCAGACCGGACGGTCAACAGACCGATCGCTGGGCGTTTCTCACCTGACGTTGCCACCGTTGTCTCTCACGTTGTCCACCAACCGGACGTAACGAGCCCTCGTCGGGACGTCCTGATGCCTTCACGGGCACGAGGAGACAAGCGATTGAGATTATTATCATTCTGCTGAGAAAAACTAGACGACGAGCAGGTGAAACGAACAAAACGTAGTGAAAAGGAAATGACGGCGGGAAGTCAGTCTGCTGTTTCCGTCTCAACACAGCGTGAGCCAACTGTGTGTATGACTCAGCACGTACCTGAACAGCTTATCGCTGATCAGTAAAGTGTCGATAGCGAGGGCGTCAGCAGCTTTCTCCACGTGGGCCAGTCTGCGAGGAAACACATTTAAAAAAAAACAAAAAACACAACAACTCATTGCTGGATCACTGAAGCTTCTCGTAGGTCGAAAAACCCGTCAATGGTCCTTTAAGTGAACGCTCACCCGTAGAAAGCCCTGTCCGACTCGTGCTGAAGCATCTTGTAGAAATCTTCCAGAGCTTTCACCTCCCCCGCTGCCTGAAAGCCAAACGCACCCGTTCACCCTCTGATGTGCATCTCATACATCGGCACCTCTCGCGCAGTCGTGCGAAGCGCAGGTGTCCTGTTCACCTTTGTGTCGGAAAGTCGACTCGTCACCGTGGGATCGGACAGGATTTCTGCCAAAAAACAAACAAAAAAAGGAGCACAAGTTGTCACCGCGTGGGCACAGCTGACTGCTGTCTTCTCGTCAGCTCCCGTCTCCTACCTTTCAGCGAGTACTTGTGACCCGATGACGAGTGCACCAGCATGAACTTGGGCCGATTCTCCAGCAGCAACTTGTTGTCTTGTCGCACTGCCTCTTTAAATAGGTAGGCGATGAACTGGTCCTTCACAAAACCAGGACTGGCGATGAGGATGCACTTCACCACTAGCAACACGAGTACGGAGCAGGTTTCAGTCGTTGCGGGGACGTAACACAACCAACAACCAGTAGATGGGCTCTTGTAGTCTTGAAAATCACGAGAACTAGCGTACGTCGGAGCAGCGCTTCCTGTGAAGAACCACGACTTCAAAGCTTTGACGCACAAAACGTCACATGACCGATGACACATGAAGCAGAAACCGCTTCGGTCGCCTGAGCGACGGGCCCAACCGCACATTCACGGTTAAATATCGTACATTTTGGCTTCTTGGAGGATTACTGATGGCACGTCGTACCGAGGGCGGACTTGTCGTACAAACGCGATAATCATTGTACAAATACCATAATCCAGTAGCCTGGTAATCCAGTAGCGACGCCGTGTGTGAGCGTGATCGTCTGCATCTTACCGTCAAAGTTGATGTGGCGAAGAATTGCCTGCATAACGGCCTCATAGAACCTCTCAAGCGCCTGCACAGAGACATTTGACATGAAACACCCATTGCTCGGCTCCCCCTGATGAAAACACCATGCGACATTACTGGTCTGAGTGCGGAGCTCTGATCACACCCTCGTTCAAAAAGTGCTGCGCTCCTGCAGCGCTTTGATCAAATCCGTTGTGTTTGTTCTGTTCCTGTGCGATCACAGGACGTCAACACCACCTTTTCATGTTGGGTGCAGCTTCCCCTTCTCTTGCGTGGAATGGTGACCTCCACTTTGGCGCGGAGCAGCGTCATCGCAGGAGTCACAAGCACCACGTTGGCCAGACCCTCCTGCATCACCACAGCGGCCACGTCGGCCTTCTGCGTGGCGTCACATGCCTGGTCTGCAGGGTAGACACCATAAATCAACCGGCGCTGTGTGTGCGGAGTGGCGACATATTACTGTTACTTGTTTCCAACTTCTATTTATTCCTCTTCCAACAGAACCAGTTGTGGATAATGACACCGGCTCACCAATTCTGTCCAATACAACACTGTCCCAGCTCTTTTTAGCCAGAGTGAACTTCCTGTTGAGCTCCAGTTCGATTGTATGGTAAGCCCCCATCTGACGCATGAAGAACAAACATAATGTCAGGTCATAATGTGGATTATTAGTCCTAAAATCACAACGTGGTGAAATATGTATGTGACTGCTCTTGTGTCACTCGTGATTCTGTTTAAAATCGTAAATGCACATTGGGTACATGCAGAAACAGTCCACAGCAGAGGAGTGACATGGTGAAGCTGCTCAGAGGTCTCACACCTTGACATATTGGTTCTCTTGTATATTTGTTCCCTTCACTCTCAGCTGACAGGCCTGGGAGTCAAAGTCAATTGTCTCCACGCACACAGTTAGCGTTGTCCGAACTCTGGAGCTGCCCACACTGCCAGTAGTAGACTCCGTCTGCACCTTCCTGTGAGTCAGAGGGAAGAGCTGATTTTTGTTTTGACTGCGAGTGATTGTGAGACACTGTGATTCACAAAGGCACAGATGAAAAAGCAAAGAGCTGAGAAAGAGAAAAGATTGGAAACACCGGAAATAACTGGTTACAGTATGTGATATCATTTTGAAGCTGGAACATCCTTAATTCAGCTTTTATTTGTATTTAATTATGGCGTTAGTTTATTGTCTGCTGACTGAGAGGCTCCACAGCAATGTATAATGACAATCCAGCTGTGCCAGAGGTGGTGGTTGTTTACCTGATGGTGGAGGCTCGGAGGCTGTCGCCCACCTGCAGCAGGTTGTAGGTGTGCCACATGTCTTCAGCCTCCTCTGGCATCAGAGTCACCTGACTGAAGAAGAAGAAGAAGAAGAAGAAGAAGCGCAAACCTTCAATAAGCATGTGTGGTGTGGACAACGTGTGGTGTTTATGGTATCATCTTATTAATGTTGGTGGAATGTTGCAGTGTGTGAACCATTCATAGCAGAGCAAGGGTGTTTGTTTTTGTTTCCTCAATCACTCTGACAACCTGTTTATATAATACTATAAACGCATGTCCTGGGTTATTATTACATAATAATTACAATCTATTTTTTTAAAAAAAAATACCCCAAAATACCCAAACCCCCACGCGTCGGCGGTTACAGACATTTGCAGCGTTGCATTCATCAGCAAAACAGCATGCTGCTTAGCTAGCTAGCATCCCAGTTCACTCACCCGGCGTTATCTTTCTCAATGTCTTTGTGAAGCAACTTCATGGTTTGATATGATTCTAGCCGAGCCCTACTCAAGAAGAATAAATACGCTGATCTTGGCTCTAGTCATGTCTAATTTTGGGGTATATTTTCAACTAGCTTAAGCCATCTCTCCCAACTTCAGTGTGAATGTTGCCAGGCGCTGAGACGTTGCGTCATTACGTCGTCGTGAATTCCTCCCGCACTGGTCACTTCCGTGGGTGTCGCTTTTTCAGAGGCAAAGAAGCGAGAGAAAAGCACGAGCCTTGCGCACATACGCAATGCATCCGTCTTTGTTTGAGTGATACACTCATTTATAACCAGCAAAGCGCGATATATAGCAAATATCTGATGTTGTTTGTACGCTTCGCTTTCGGTAAGTAAATGCTGACAGACGTTGAACGTAACCAATCCGCAAGTAACACTGAGCTCTTTAAATACCGCCCATTTACAAAAGTGGCCAATCGGAAGGCGCTAACTCGGACCACTTCCGCTCAACCTCGCTTTGAGCTAACGCTCGTCTAGCCTCTTTTTTGTCGATGGCATGGTGCTAGTGGCTACGACGAAAACTACGAAATTTGATACAATTTGTGAATTCGGGCATCTAATAGAACCCATTTGACGAATGCATATTTTTATTGCATGCGAACCATTACATCTTTAAAAAAAAACAGCGCCCAGCCTCAGTTTTTGAGGTTGCCAATTCGGCCCCAAGGTTAGCTAGCTAGCTGGCTAACGATTATCTGCTGCCGCTAAACAAGTTGTGCTAACCGTACCTCAGTGACGTTATCCAGTTAACTACACGGTACGTCTTTAATTCTTAGAAATAATTAAAAACCTGCTACGAAAAGAAGAATAGCATGGCAGAAGCCGACAAGCTGAACATCGACTCCATCATACAGCGCCTGCTTGAAGGTAAGACTCGGAATTTCGTTCGATATTAATCGAGGTTGCCATTTTAGCTAACTTGGTTAATAAAAGCTACACATATATGCAAATAACGTGTTTTCAGTATCGCCAGTTATGCGCAGTTGGTATCACTATTTGAGGAAATTAAAAAGAAACCCTCTCTAAAGCAGTAAATTCCCATTTTACGGTGGTTTAATTTAAATGATGAATGAATTTGGTTGAACTCGCATTGATTCAAAGGAATTTGCACGAATCGTAGTTAACGGAGATGCGACCTATTAGTTGTTCATGTTTCTCCTGATGCTGTTTTTTAAGTTTCCTTCATGATCAGATCGTCTGTTTTGCTGTCCTGGTTCGTGTATATTGAAATTGTGAAACACATCACGGTCTGTGACCCAATGGCAAATCAACAATCAACAAAATACGGATTTTTTTAATATGTCGTATTTTAGTGTGATAGTTTTTGTAATACATTTTATATTCAAACCATAATGAGTTTGATAACCAGAATTTCTAAATTGCACCAATACCCACTATTAACCTCTGGGCTCCATTTTTAAAATGGGTAAATGATGTTCTTTATTCTTCTATCTGAAGCATCAGTAAGCATCAGTAATTTTAATGTCTGACTTTGATGTTATTCGAGCCTCGAATGTTCACGACAACAATAAAACTCTTATCTTAAGACTGCTCTTTCCATTCAGCCATTTCTCAATCTCTTCCCTTGTCCTTGCAGTGAAAGGCTCCAGACCTGGCAAAAACGTACAGCTGACAGAGAATGAAATCCGTGGCCTCTGCCTCAAATCCAGGGAGATCTTCCTCAGCCAGCCAATTTTGCTCGAACTCGAAGCACCCCTCAAGATTTGTGGTGAGGCTTACACCCCTTTTCTCCTGGACAAAAACAACACCGTCTAGGTTTTGTCTTCAGTGGGAAAGGGTACCGCCAGCATTCATTCCCGCATCCACTGCACAGCTGAATTGCAGTGAATGTAAACATGAGTCCCAGGTAGACAAATCCTGCCTGGAAACGCCATAAACACAACTTTGTTGTATCAGGGAAAAAACTGCTTCTTTTCATACAGTCTGTGGCCTACACACCAAAAAACACACGCACAGCACTGTTATCTGATGGAAGACGTGCTGTGCAGCCGTTTCAAAAACATACATTTATTTTCTGGAGCATCGTGCATTTACCCTGAGCCGCTGTGAGGAGCACCAACACCCAGATAAGTAGATTCGATGTAACGCGACACACCAAGGGGGAAAATACAAAAAATGCAGACTCATCTAATTACTGGCAGTGGAAAAGGGGTCAATAGCAGGTTTACATGCACTCTGTTCAAACGGCATACACAGATTTCAGTGCTAATTTGTGATCAAATAGTTGTTGATAAATTCATGTCGTCCTGCGTGCCTGTGTCATTATTAATTTGAAACGATAACAACCTGTGAACAGCTGAGGCGGAGCGCTTTAAATGCATGACAGTGACCTTGCCCTCTAATTAAAGAGAACAACTGAAAAAGCTGCTCGCCAGCGCCGTGCACTCAGTCCCTCTGGAGCTGCTCTTCTCCGCCTCTCATGATTGCATTGCTGCTAATTTACAGGACTGGTCTGCAGGTTTGACCGTGTTTCCGTCAAAGGTAGTATCACCAATGTTGTCACATTAAACACACTCAAATTCGAACCAAACACAAATTACGAATATTTAGTCTCCGCTGAATCAGTTGTACGTTTGCGTTCTTGTCCAACAGCAGCAACCATTACATTTATTAAAACCATGTGATGTGTAGTGTTAAGTGGGTTTTTAATCACATGCACACACCCCTTTTAAATGTTTGCCTGCTTTCTTGGTTTTCATCTTACATGAGACGAGATGGGCTTCGGTAAACATGTTTATGGAAGTGCGACAGGAATAAACGTTGACCGCCTTTTGCTTTTTTTCCTCTGCTCGGTCCCCCAGGCGACGTTCATGGACAGTACTACGATCTGCTCAGGCTGTTCGAGTACGGCGGCTTTCCACCGGAGAGCAACTACCTGTTCCTGGGAGACTATGTAGACAGAGGCAAGCAGTCCCTGGAGACCATCTGCCTCCTGCTGGCGTACAAGATCAAGTACCCAGAGAACTTCTTTCTGCTGAGGGGAAACCATGAGTGCGCCTCCATTAACAGAATATATGGCTTCTATGATGAGTGTAAGTTGTTGATGTTGATCACTGGCTGTTTTTTTGGGGGGGGGTTTAGCGCTCTGAAGTGCAAACGGTTAGCTACTTCAGCCCTCTGATCCATAAAGTTTCCTCCTGGCGCATGTTTATTCACTCTGGGATTATTTTTCTGTGTCAGTTCTGCTTCTTTACATTGAAACACAACTAATAGTTTTCCTAAAAAATAAATCTCCAGCGGCCCATTCTGCATTATTTACTGTAATTGAGATTAATGGTTAATCTCCATGTCCTTTAGATTGTGTTGTACCACATTCAGTATAAACTCAGTAGAGCATAAGTATAAATCATGTTCTTTTGCTCTTTGAGAGTTTTGTTGGGGGAAACATGAGCTGCACAGATTGGCTCAGTGAGCCAGGCTTCAGGCTAGAGTAGCGTGATCCAGCAGAACAGTCCGCCATAAATCACATGACCCGCTGTTTACAACCTGTATTATGTAAAATGTTTATAATGTCCTGGAACTGGCTGCTGACCTTTCACCGGCCTTCAGATAAGAGCGGAGTGCTTGTGGTTTCTCTCCTCAGGTAAGAGGCGGTACAACATCAAGCTGTGGAAGACGTTCACCGACTGCTTCAACTGTTTGCCCGTTGCGGCCATTGTTGACGAGAAGATCTTCTGTTGCCATGGAGGTATCCTCATCAAACACGCCGGCTTCCAGACACTGACCTGTGCTCTGTTTGTGCTGTCAACACAGGGACAGATGACCTCCAGGGCCGCCTGCCATCTTCATTTTGAAGTTGGAGTTGCAGACTAATGCTCATAAACAATAATTAGATAACACTGTGATAACCAGTCGATCGTTAACAGACTGAGTTTTTATTATTAGACACCTAAGGTTGTTAGCAATATCTCTCCCGTTTGCTGATACACAATTCATTTGAACCGAGAATGTTTGTTAGTCACTCTATATAACGTCTGCGCTGTGATAAAAAAGAAGTGTCCCGATCTGATTTTGGTATCAGATATTGGTCCAGTATCAGATGAAAAAGCAGTGTTGCATTATATTGGCCTGCATCTAAAATCTCCCAATGTAACTGTTTTTTGTTCCCACCATATAGTGACAATGAAAGTCAACTGCACTTTAAAAAAAGATTTTTTTGTTTTATTGGAGTTATTTTTCATTATATTCTACTGTATGTTATTCAGTTGTAGAATATTCTCAGGTTTAAAGGTTAGGTAATAACAAATGGGTCTGTTTTTCCCCTCTGTTGCTGACTATTGTTCTGAGTGATGCCACTTGAGCCTTTTCACACTACAAAAAAAGTAAATGTATTTACGACTTGTGCTGATATCAGATCCATATCGGTATCGGCCGGTTCTCAAGCCTGTGACATGGTATCGTATCGTAAGTGAAAAAATTACAATGTGACCAAACCGTCATACTTGAACTTGGAATATGACCAACGGACAACCGGTCTGATGTGGAACATGTAAACAGACAGTGGTCACTGAGACGGTAAACATCACGTGTGTGTGTGTGTGTGTGTATATGAGTGCTCTCAGCTGTGTTTATTTTTATCACAGATTATTTTGTGAGTTTGTCCTGGATGAATACATTCGCCCATGTTCAACAGGTCTGTCCCCGGACCTGCAGTCCATGGAGCAGGTGCGACGGGTCATGCGTCCCACGGACGTGCCCGACCAGGGCCTCCTCTGTGACCTGCTCTGGGCCGACCCCGACAAAGACGTGCTCGGCTGGGGCGAGAACGACCGCGGCGTCTCCTTCACTTTCGGCGCAGACGTGGTCACAAAGTTCCTCCACAAACACGACATGGACCTGATCTGTCGGGCCCATCAGGTCAGTGATGTGATGACTGTTGATCAGTTTGTAGATCTCTGCTCTGGACTGTGTGAACATGTTGGAGTGGGACTCTTGATTGCCTGGTGCACACACCAATATCTGCTGATAGTCTTTTGTGCTTAAATCTTTAAAAAAAACAAAAATGCTCCGTCTCCTTTTGGCTGCTGAGACAGTCAACTAGAAAACCCATCTGAGCTCAGCCCCCCACCAATCATCGTCCTCCATTCACTGATGGTCAGACATCAGTTATTAAAAAAAAATCATTAGACACCTTGGTACACTAATCATGACCTCTGACCTCTAGTTTTTCCTTTTTTCCCCCATTTTCTTTTTTACTGGAGCCAATTGCAAGGTAACACGGAAAGACGGACAACCGTTCACGCTCACACAAACGGGCAGCTTAGAGTACCTGATTGAAGCCTAATTTATGCTTTTGTGTAGCGTGCAGCACAGCCTGTGTGACCATGTGACCACGCCTCCCAGCTCCACGGACCTCTGTAGACGGCAGCAGCTGGGATTGGACTGTTGTCGTCATGACTTTCCCAGCTCTCGGAGCAGAACTGTTTGCTGTGAAAATAGAACCAATGGAAAGGCAATTTTTTTTGAGTGAACAAGTGAGGAAAATGATGGTGATCTTGTCGCAGTCCTCTTGTGGTAACAAGATCCGCCCACTTTTGGTCACTGTCACTTGAAGTAAATAAAGAAAAACGCAGATAAAACACAGTGACACCATGGGCTAACTAACTACTACCTGGAGAGAGTCCACGGACACCAGGACCTTCTCCCAATGAGGCGACAGTGCTAACCACTGCTTCACCGTGTCGCCCCCTAATGGCCTAAATAAATCGACCATCTCACTCGCTAACCCGCCGTGTCTGTGTCTCAGGTTGTGGAGGACGGCTACGAGTTCTTCGCCAAGAGGCAGCTCGTCACGCTGTTTTCCGCCCCCAACTACTGCGGCGAGTTTGACAACGCCGGGGCCATGATGAGCGTGGACGAAACCCTCATGTGTTCATTCCAGGTATGCGAGCGTGCGACCGGGTCGTAGCGATGAAACCTGAACCCACGCTGGCCTCACCTCACCTCTCCTCTCCTCCTCCAACAGATTCTCAAACCGGCAGACAAGAAGCTGTTCTACGGCGGTGGCGGAGGGATGGGCTCCGGTCGCCCCGTCACCCCTCCGAGGAAAGCTAAGAAATGACACCCGTAGACAGCCCTCGACCTCCGAGCCCGCCCTTCCTGCCCTCTCTACCTCTCTTCTCCTTTCTTTCACCAAACAGCCAGAAATCAAACATATACCCAGGGCTTTTTTTCCCCTTTTTTATCTGTACTTCTTAAAACATATAATGTTACAAATTTGTCTGAGTGTGTGTGTGCGTGCGCAGATGATTCATGTGCCCCGTCTGCCAGTGAGCATTAAAATCATGTGTGCACGTGAACATTTTGTGCGAGAGTATTAGAGATTTATACTTTCCTCTCTCTTCCTGCTCTCCCTGTGGAAAGGTTGAAACCACAGTGTCTGTCTGTACAGTAATTTGACTGAAAAAGCAGCATTTGGGAGAAAGTAGATGGCTGACATGATTTTAGCAGCAAACGCCTGCCAGCAGGTGGCGTGTGCGTGCGTGTGTGTGCGCGCGTGTGTGTGTGTGTACTCATGGAGGAAGGGGAGTATTTTGTTTTCTGTCCTCTGTACTGTAAAATCTCAAACACAGGTGTGTGCGTGTGTGTGAGTGTGAGAGAGACGTCACCTGGTCACAACAGCAAGCATGCGTGCACACACGCACACGCACACACTCATATGCATGACTTTTCAGATTCAAATGAGCCAGAGCTGTAAAGACCACATACAGTTTAGGTTTGTACAGATTTGATTACTTGAAAGATTTTTTTGTGAATTCGTTTTGTAGTCTTTCATCAAGTTGACCAATAAAGCGAGAATCTGAGCTGCATCGTCCACGTTTGTTATTCCTGACTAACAGTATAAAATGCTTAAAAGGGGTTAAATGCTGCAGTAAAGTAAAATGGTAAACCTTGTATGAACTTTTCGTCACAATGTATGCCCAGCTCTTGTCCACAGGGAGGTGCTGTTGAGCTCCGTTATGAAAAAAATAAGTACAGCAGCCAACAGCTTTAAGTTGGGTTAACCTTCACTTCCAAGTAAGGGAAAGACCAGTCTTCAACTTCCATTTCCATTCCCATCTGTTTCTATTTTCGGTTATTTCTGTCTCTTTGTGCGTCCATTCGTCTTCCTGTCGCCAGCACCCATCTTCAAAAGGTTCCGTCCACCATTTAGACTTCCTTTTTCAGGACCGGTGAGGTGAAAGGTGAAGGAGACTGGCTTTATTTAAAGACGTGTCATGCAAATTGGGTCAGTGATGACCTCCATTGATGGATTTCCCAAATGGGTTTTTGACGGACCAAAGAAATTCCCATTCATTCTCTGTACAACGTGACTGAACGTACATAAATCATAAGGTTTCTTACTATTGACATAGACTGTATAAAGGAGGGTCATGTTGATCGGTTATTTCACCTCACCATCTCCCTTTTTTTTAATGAAACCAGTAGAATCAATCAACTTTAATGGCTTGTGTCTCTGGGACATATACTTGTAGAAGATGTGTGCATCCCCCCTTGTATAATGCTTGGGGAAACACTGGTGTGTGTGTGTGTGTGTGTGTCTCATTTGCCACCATTCCAGGTCAGAGATCGTTGTCCTGTGGTGAACGGTTGTGGAGTCGTGAGCTTGAACTGCATTGTTTCTAATGTCCAACAGGGGGCAGCTCACTGTGCTTTGCGAGTCTCCGTCTGAAGCTTCAGGTCTTCTTGAAGATGATGATGAAGAATGTGTTCAGCGTGTGATTGACAACCTTCTGTCACGATTATATCAACTTTTGGTGCCAAGAATCAAGAGTGATCTAAGTTGCTTGAGTTACTAATATGTACTTAGTATGTACTAGTATACATAGTATGTACAAAATGAAGAATAGGGCAAAGAAGGCAAGGGGGGGTAAGGAAAAAGAACTGGTGCAGTGGAGGTAATAAGTATTTACAGATGATATAGCGGAGGTAGAGGGAGGAGTACATCCAGAAAATACGTGTAAGTACACGGTTGGATATCAGAAAGTCAGATCCAATCTGCTTTTGCGGCTGCAGCGCTCCGCTTCGCCTGAGCGCTCAACCCCATGACAGGGTCCTGGGTAAATACGAGCACTCAAAATAGACAGTTGATCTTTCAAACGATACCAGATAGTGAACATAGTAGTTCATACAGCTTCAGCCGTTGCTCTGAAATATTAAACTCTTGAAGGTAATGGCAGCGTAACGTTGCTGGACCGAGCGCTCAGAGTGACATAACGGTTCCTCTTCATTCGTCTCAAATCCTGTCACTGAATATTTCTGCGATGTGGAACGTTGAATCGTCTCCATACGTACTCGTTGGTAGGTGTGTGTGTGTGTGAGAGAGTTGGGAAGGACAGATTTGACAGATCTGAGCAGGTAAACATTCCAAAGTCTTTGCCGACACTCATCTGAAAAAGGCTGAGCCAAGAATACTTCATGTACCGATACTTCACGCGCTGTAAAAAACGTAAGCTGCTTTCGATCAACAGGCTCACTTTCCCGTGCGCTCCCCCGAGGCTCATATTGAGCAGCCGTAAGTGTGTGGAATGGTGTGAACAGCCAGGAACCCTCGGGCCCGATGTGCCACACGGATACCGATGACACCGGCACCGGATCCCCCCCGTCTCGTTTTAGGCGAAAGCCCGGACCCGCTAACTTCGACCCAACGAGTCCACCGTTCTGAAATGAAAAGGCCGCAAAGCTGCCGCCGTGCCATAGCCGGCAGTCCAGTGTCACCTGCTCTATTTATATCCACCGAGGAATTCTGGATTCAGAGACTCAGCTGCCACTTCTATTATTACTATTAGCTAATGCTGTAACAAGTACCCAGCTCACACCGACACTGGAGCTTCTTTATCCGTTGCATTATTGCTCAGAACTAATTATGTCCTCACTGTCAATAGCACACATGTTCGGTGTTATTACATGTTTGTTGTTAGTAACGCCCCGCATGGGGCCGCGCGCATGGGGCCGCGCGCATGGGGCCGCGCGCATGGGGCCGCGCGCATGGGGCCGCGCGCAGCGGGCGATCTTTAGGACATCCATGTCTCCAAAGTCCAGTCCGGACTAAAGATCGGCGCTGCAACGGACGGTTGCAGACTCGAGGAGTTCCGGAAGTTGCTGATAATGCTTCAGACCGACGCTAACGTTCTGACCAATCCACTGCAACCCGGCGACAGGGGACTGGGCGATGTATGCAGCTAACAAACACGCAAACTTTAGGACAAGGAGGACGCATCGATCAATTGTATTCACCCTGTGTCACCTGTGTCTTCGCAGCATTAGCTTGAAATGCTATGCTAACGAACCCACCAAAACAAATGCTAGAATAGATCGGTCAGTGACTCTCAGTAGTTTATGTGAGTTTTGCAATGGGCGGTCGCAGCTCGGTGCCTCAGTGGGAACTGGACCGTTTGGTTGCAAGTGGATACACGCAGTTGCGAGGCCGATCCAGACCAAAGATTGGAAGCGCGCAACAGTGTGCAACGACGGACACTTGCAATGGAACCGCCCCACAACCGCCCAGTTCATACTGAGGCGTTGAGCTGTGACCGCGCACCAACTACTGTCGTTTCCAACAACAACGGGTGCAGCGCGACGTGCCGTAACAGCACAACGAACCACCAGAGAACTCAGCTCTTCTTCTTGGCGAATTTCCGCTATGCATGCTCTGGTGTTGGTCTTTGTGGTTTTGTTAGCGTAGCATTGCATGTTTGTTAGCATGACGCCGACTGGTCAGAACGTTAGCGAGCGGTCTGAACCATCATCAGGGACTGGGGACATGGGCAGAGTTCACAAGCGATGGGGGTTGATGGGTCGCGGCGGCACATGGCGCTCCCTCCGCCTTGGCGAGAGGGCGTGGCCACGTGTTAGTGCCCCCGGCGAGGAGATGATGGGTGTCCCACCTTGTGGGGTTTCACACCGTAGTAGTCTCTCCACACACACACACACATATGTGAGTGATACCTCACCCACAGACAGCGGTGGAAGATGGAGGGGAGCGAGGGAGAAACCTTATCCTTCAGGGATATTGAGTTAAATGTCACTGCTGTGCCCTGAGGGAGACACTGACAGGCCGACCCCTATCACAGCCCCCAAATCTCAGAGGTCACAACGCTTGTACAACAGCTGAGGCCCGGAGAACAGGTTGGTGGGGACACTGGACCAAGAGTAAAAGCAGAAAACGGCACATTAACATATGGGGGAACCAAAATAACACACCACCGCTGCCTTTATAGAGTCGGACGAGGAGAAACATCAGCCCCGGAGATACGAGGACGACGTGAGACATACATCAAGCTGAGCTCTCCTCGCTCGTCACAGTTGCCGCATTTCACGGATAATTCACTGTACCCTTTAGGAATGGAATCCCAGGCCAAAGGGCCGGGTCAGGAGCTCGCCAGCAGCTGATAGGACGCTTGGGGGGGGGGGGGGGGGGCAGAGAGAGAAAGACTTCCTATTTTAAAAGTTGCAACCTCATGGTTCTGGTTTGCATGATATTTCATGACCAGACAAATACTGTATGCACTGTACCTTCTTATTATAGATGAACACAATTATTTGCAGACCAAACACAGGATTGCCATAAACAGCTGTTTAAATGTATTTTCAAATTAAATCCCAATTAGTCAAGAAATGCTGAGTGTGACCTCAGTATTTTAGTTAACTTAAACAATGACAAGTTGATTTTCTGTCTATTTGTCCAGCAAAGCTCAGCGCTGCTCGTTATGGACGTGCGACTGCACGTGAAGCCACACGGTGGCAGTTTAACGGGATCAATAGGGCTGTTAACGACAAATTTCCGTACGGTGCACAAAAAACACATGGTGAAACGTGTCAACGGCGAACACGAGCACCTGTCGGCGTATCGATCAGCCACGTCTGCCGCCCGCAGCAGCTTGTTTTACTGCTGTTTAAACAAACAGTAAATCACCGTGGCTCCACCTGATAAATGGAACTGACGGCAGCCTCGCTGATGCTCCGTGTTCAGGTTTCTGTCTGCAGATAGTTTGACAAGGACGTATTTTTTTTAAAAAACGCCAGAAAAGAATGTTATATATATATAAAAAAAAATGTCTGTCATGTGGAGCACTTAAAAACCATTTCAGTGCTGTGACTCCACCGCCAGAGGCCATTGTGGCTCGTTGAATTGTGCCTGGATCATCTGTCGTGCATCCACTTAATCTCCCCTCCTCATGAAAAAAAAGGGGGGAAATAAAACTTGATCCTCCTGCAGCTGCAGCGGGGGCTTCTTCACCACTGCCGTGTGATTGAATGACATGTCCTCATTCCTGTCCCGCGGCAGACGCCCCCCCCCGACACCCCCTCTGTCGTACTTAACGCAGTGAATCGGTTGTGTAAGTGGTTCTTTAAGTGGTGATTTGGGGATGAAGGTGCACGTGTCGCTGACGGCGGACTGCTGTGTGAAGTTCTGCCACCTTCTTCAGCAGAAACCAGCTGAGCCGTCATTCAACCCCCCCCCCC
>CAAKHB010006253.1:0-10506 GCA_901007665.1 Aeoliscus strigatus | reverse complement strand
CGCTCCGTCTGGCTGGTTATATAAGAGGAGAGTGGAGGGGAACACTGTAGAATGGGGATGTTAGACCTTCAGAGGGCTTTTGACACTAATGATCACTCTTTGCTCCTGATGAAACTGAAAGCTGTGGTTTAAACTTCTAATCTGAGAGACAGAGAACAAACAGTTACACATGTAAAAGAGGAAAGATGTAAAAACAGAGGATTCTTTTTTTTTTTTTTTTTTTAAATTTCAGCCCCTGCATGGTCAGGCACCTGGATCCAGAAGGTCCCTACGGGTACATGGAATAAACAACGGATTAAAACAGAGTTTTGGTGCTGTACGGACTACAGAGAGAAATTGATTTTGCGTTTGCAGAATCTGTGCTCAAGAACAGTGTTTAATCATGTGTTGATGTAACGATAGGAACAGAGGAGGAGAGGGCGCTGCACATCTCGTACACTCAAAGAACAACATCTAAACATTGGCCTTTACAAATTGGCTGTAGAAGACACCATTGTTTTGCAGTTTAACACAAAAAAGGCAAAAAAGGGAAAATCATGACCTCTGTGGAACCAGTGAGCAGAAGGCAGCCGACTGGACAGCGGTGAGTGACCTGTGAACTCTGACCTTTAGTCAACACTGAAGACAAATGGAGATGTTGACCCTGACCTGAGCTCATATACATCAAGTCCTGGACTGGACCTGCGTGGATCTGTCCTGCGTCTGCACAAATATACTTTCATTTTGTAAATTGCCCACATGCAAAGACGTGAGCACAAGCTCTGATGCAACGTTTTCCTCTAAAAACCTCAGAAGATCCCTGGAGAGGAACAGCTTTTACACAATGAGCCATCAACTATTTCTCCCGATAATCTCACAAGCTTCATCACACGTCGTATTCAACTACCAGGCTCGACATCCGGTACATGCTGTATCGTTCCAGACATCCATCATTAGGATAATCTGATCAGACTTTTGTTTGGGATTTGATTTCATTTCAGTATTTCAGCCCAGATGTCTTTTCAAGAACGTGCAGGTGATCTGTGGTCTTCTTCCCAACTCACTGGCTGAATAGCGTACTCATACATAGGGGAGTGTACATCTGTGTTCTGAGTACATATTATGGATGTGAATTCACCCGTATTCTTCTATTTTTATTTCAGTTCATTTGTGTTGCACGTTTTGCTTTTTTCAGATCAAGACATTTTCCCTGGGGATTAATAATGTATTTCTGATTCTGTATGGGCCATCATTTTTAAATTCATTATTTGGTATATTAGCATATACTTTAGGATGCTGTATCAAATTTTCTTCTTGACCGTGCAGACGTTTATAGAAGCCAAGCTTACCTTACCGTGCTTCATTACCAATTGTCATTTTGAATAAAAAAAGCTGTTTGTGTAATGTAAAAGTGGAGGACCTACAAAGTAAAACGCTCTAACCGCACCATGTTCAAGGTTCAGATGTAAAGTACGCTTTTTGATTAAATCAGGCATAACTTGAATATACCAGCGACTAAAATGAAAAAAAACAAGTTCCCAGGTAAATGCAGTGGATTTGGGACAAACCGTATAGATACTTTACAGATGTGGGTACACATCTTTTCCCGTTCATTACCTCCACAATCTGGAGGCGTTACGATGCCACAGCACAGAGCCTCGCCATCACACTGCTCTGTGGATAATTGCCTGAAACCTAAAATAGGCCAGCAGGCTTGTTTCTAAGCTATGACTCAATGGGACAAACCATTATCAGCAGCAAACACACACACACCGTATAGGTGCCTATGGTGACGTGGTCCTAGACAACCATGACATGGACACACCCCTGAAATTTAGTGGAAGAAGATGCAGAGTGCAGCCCTCCCTGTTTCCAGACACAATTCACATTGTTTTCCCCGTTAGCATCCATCTGGCTGTTCACATAATCTCCTCCGTGAGACAGCGTGTTTGCTGTTCACCTTGTCACTGACAGGTCTGGCCTTCTCACCCTCAAACACATGGAAATGACGTTAAATTCCTGAGTGCGTAACTCGTCGAAACCGTATTAGCTTTTGTTGTGATTCGTCTCTTGAGAGATGCTCTATAACGTTAGAATGGATCAGACTGTCTCTACAGTGGCTCTCCTCTCCCCCAGGCGGTCATACAGCTGGACGCTAATCCAATCTGCAGGGACCAACAGTCCACCAACCAAATCGATACAAAGGAACACTGAGTTTAGCTGTTTGGGATCTGAAATAAACCGAGGCAGACAATGATTTTGGAATATTTTCTGCTTCAGTAGCACCAGCACTGATGTGTGAAAAACAGCAGGTTGAAACTTAGATAGATTCAAATTTTAAACAAACTCAGGAAACAAAAAAACCCCGATTGAAACAGCTCAATTATCAGATGGGTCATCGACAACAGTGACAAGGAGTGTGAGCGGTGCGTCGAGCACCATGCTGGAGCAAAGAGATACAAATAAAAATGTGGATGTGTGAAAAGTGTTAAAGGCGAACTAGAAGACCAAGTGTATGTCTGTGTTTTTGTACACAAGCTGTGTACACTATGTACTTCTTCTCTGGATAAACAACTGATTAAAATACGGTTTATATGAATCCAACATCTCAGTCAACAGTTGAAGACAATTCCCATGATCCCACAGTGCTTCAGAACACAAACCCTTGTTGTCATTCAGCAGCCTGCACAAAGACAACAGTGTAGGATTGTACTGTGGCATTTTGATCATGAGAGCGAGAATTAAATATGATCTTATGTTCATTATGTTTAATTGAATAACGCTGTTAGGTCACATGGATGTTTGTACGTGTTATGACTTTCAGTGTCGTTCACGTTTCTCACAAAAAGATACACAAACACACTTCAGTGACACAAGTCCCATGTGTACACCCACACACACACAAACACACACACACACACACACAGACACTCATAAAGACATACAAATGTACATTCAGCATTTGTCATTTTGAGTGTGTGTGTGTGTGTGTGTGTGTGTGTGTGTGTGTGTGTGTGTGTGTGTGTGTGTGTGTGTGTGTGTGTGTGTGTGTGTGTGTGTGTGTGTGTGTGTGTGTGTGTGTGTGTGTGTGTGTGTGTGTGTGTGTGTGTGTGTGCGTGTGTGGGTAGGCAGGCAGTGTGGGGACTTGGGACTTCCTTAATCAGATTAGTATGTGAGACGTGTGACGTGTTGGTGCACAGCTCTGAATAGTGTTAATTATTTAACTGCACACACACACACACACTCACACACACACATATTCAAACACACACGCACACACACACACACGCAGTAATAGTTTTAGTAGTAGCTAACATGCTCAGACAGTGGGCTTTGGAACAAATTGCCATGGCTTGATGAAACATGGCAGAGATCACAGCAGAGGTCTTGCTGGGAATAATGGCTGTTGACAGACGTTCACTTGAATCGGCTGGAAGTGAGTAGTAGGTGGTGGATTGGAGTCGTACACAAGAGACAGTAACATGCACCGAGAACAATGAAAGAGGCTCTGGTACAGATGCACACACACTAGAGCCGACATGGTCCACGTCGGATGGATTTTCATTCATTTCCAACCTAGGGCGTGTCCGTTGAGTATCAATTAGATTTGATGATGAGGCCGTCACACACTCCTGCCCAGTCATGACCACAACGAAGACTCACACTTTGCACGTCAGTCGTCATTACTTCGTTGCATCGTGTTTACGGAGCTGGATTCAAACAGGTCAAAAGCTCCAAGCTTTAACATCTGGATCCATATTAGCATAGCTTCACCAGACAGAAAAACACCATTTTCTTTTTCTGGCACCGATACTGTTCCATAAATATGGACGCGATCGTTAAAACTGCCAGTGTTTTATGGGTATGTGCATAAGATATTGTCAAGTGACCTGTATCTCTCAACCTCCAAGTTCTTTGTTCTCTTGTCCACTAAAAACAGAATAATAGTGAATGTTTGGCTCCTCTGCTCCACCGGACTTCAATCTTGTGACGACAGTAGGCCTAAAGTGTCTGGTTAATGTGAGCCACATTCATCTCACAGTGGCTTTCCAACCCAGCTGAGACAGTCCCCTCAAGACGAAATCAGCAGTGTTTTTTAAGGGGGCCTCCACAGGTTTACTGGCCTTTTTTTGTTTCACATTTTCCATACAATGCCTTGGGCTTTGTGAAAGTGGATGCAGCCATTTAATAATCAGAATTTCAAGCTATGAGACAACATAGTGTAGATCACAAATGGAGTGGAGTTGGAAACACATTCAAAGACAGTGACATGACAAACAGTCAATGAATAAACAAAGGAGATTTGGACAACAAAAAAGAAATATAGAGGGAACAAAATCATTTGACTCATCTCAGCACTGATGTGATGTTATCCTGCCTGACTGCAGCATCACTTGACTCTCTCCCTCGGACACCAGGTTCGCTGGCATCGGTGTAAAGTTTCCCCAGGCACACAAAAATATCCTTGGACGCTTTGTTTCTTTGTGTCCCTGCTGGTCAAAGTCTCTCTCACCTCGTCCCTCTGCTGATCATCACCGGGCAGCTCTGACCTTAAAGCAGGGACCAGGGAATCCCAGCCTCCTTCCTCACAAGACAGTGAAGAAGGAAAAAGGAGGAACGAGGTTCCCAGGTAGCCATGATGGAGGTTTTATCCTTCTCACGAGCCCAATTATTTTTGGCCATACGTCGGTTATTAGAGGCCTTCTGTGAGTGATACGTCATACGTTAATGATACATCATAGAAATGTCCCTCAGACGGCCTCTGTATCGCACTAGGAGGATGTTTGAAAATGGTGACCTGGGGAAGCTCACTAAATGTCTCTCATCCATCTACATGACCTTGTTCGGTTGTTCTTCCAGTTCAAATTCATGCTGATGTAAGATGCGCTGCTGTAACTGTAAACGTGGTCTGCATGCACGCGGAGCAGCACGCCGTCATTGTCCTTCCCTGTTCAAGACATTCAGCATACGGAGTTATGTGATTTTGAGAATCAAAGGACACTCACTCACTTTGACATCACATCAGCACGCATCGTGTACATCAATGAGAAATGAAAATTATAAATATCATATCGAATAAGTACAGTGGGGGAGTAACTAGTTACGGTTTAAACAAAATGTAATTACTAAATAAACATAATCATATATATATACATATATATGTACATATATATATACATAATCAGTTAGATTACAGGAGACATTACATTATTGTAATTTAATGAATAGGAATTATGACAGTTTTAATCATATGGTTCGCTGCATGTATACATATATATACACATATATATAGCTAATGGCGTAAAATATATATATATATATACACAGAGTATATGTATATATTTATACATATATATATACTGGTCATGAGGGCGTATTGTTGCCTGTGTCGTTCAGACTGGCTAATACGCTGCTGATACAAACACATATTCTGTCTCTACCTGCTCGTATGTTTTCCAACAACTCTCATGGAAGAAGACAAACTTTCACTCTCCCGTCGTATCAGAGTAATTACTATAATCACATTTTGTCAGTTTGACACTGCATTTCCTGCTCCTGCCATGAAATGTTCTACCCCGCTGCGCAAATTATACCAACAGTCTGTGTGTGACAGGTGCAACGAGAGACAAAAAGTAAGTAAATATAGTTTATGGAGGGAGGGATGAGTGTCCTCAGTTCACCGAAACGAACGGAAGTAGGTGAACTTACAGGTTGTTTGTTGTTTTATTTTACAGGCTCAGACCTCGGGCTGCATTTTTCAACATGACAAGCAAATTCTGCAGAGACCCAGCGTTTAATTTTCTCAAGGCATGAACAGAACCCAAAAAGGTGGAGAAGTAACCAGAAGTATGTTGGACAAGATGTGAACGTGGGACTCTTCCCACTGATCCAACTTTTAGAAACACACGACTCAACAACATGTAGATAAAAACTCCCTTGACGGTGCAGTATGCAGGATCCCAGTGAGTGTGTTGAGGTGCTATCTGAGAGTGATTCCAGCCTCACGCACACCGCCTGCAGCTTCAGTCAGCTGTTCCTGCTCAGGGTGCCTCACGCACACGGCGTCGATCAATAGTCACTCAAACTCGCCTTCGCACTGTGTATTCCCTCATATTAGATCATAACAATGGGAACAAAACAAATCAAATCATGTTGTGTTCCCTTGGCAATGCTTCTTCGTTGAGTGTGTACGGTGTGTGTGTGTGTGTGTGTGTAGTCTGAACTGTCTGCAGGGACACAACCTGCAGTCTGCTGTTGTTTCCAGTCTGGGTCAGTCAGCGCTGCCCCTGAGAAATCGCAGTGACAGAGGATACATATTGTTGTGACACCCCGCGCTCAGCTGGGACCTCCTGGTATGAAAGGATTTATCCGCGCTAACACACTGAGCAGATGATTCCCTGTCTGTTTAGTCGTCTCCTTCCATTTGTTTTCCTCTCCGTACCCGTACCCCTCTGCCTGTTCACTTGTACCGCCTTGGGGAGCGCTGACAGGCCTCGGTTTGAACATCCCTTTGAACACCAGAGCCACAGTCAACACTGCATGTGACATGAAGGACGCGTGCGTGTGTGTGCGTCACCCCGCATATTCAAAGTCATTCAGAATTCACAACTCAGACGCAGAGGTAACTCATGCATCACATCGCAATGAACTTTATCTCACACAAACTGGCCTTTCCTTCGTCTCAGCCTCATCACCACGGCAACAACCCCAGATGGAGGCCAGTGGGACGACTTAGATGGCTCCTGGATCGGTCCATCAGCTGGAACATGTTTATCTAAAATCAAGACTGCTGCCATGGCAACAGCCTATTTAAAGGTGCGTGTCAAATGGTTGACGAGTTGTAGGGCTCTCCCCCCAACACACACACACACGCACACACACACACACCTCTCCAGTCCTGGAAGTGAATAGTTTGATACGGTTCAATCACACCCACTTCACACAGGTGAGAGAAAACACTTTAGTTCTATTCATGTACAGCTGATGACTGATCACACAAACATATATGAACCTCTGAATTAAAACTCCCTCATAAATCAGACATTACTCAGCCTTGGAGTTATTTTCCAGCAAACCGGTGGGGATGGATAGAAGCTGTTTGCCTTTTATCTCCTTCTAGTCATCGTCTATGTTTTTTTTCTTCTTTTCTCCATCGTTCTTCAACCTTAACCTCAGCCACTGCAGTGTGAAAATCAGTTTACGCAAAAGAGATAAGAGATCCTGCAAAGTGTATTTCATGTCTGCTTTCCTGGTCACAGTTTAATTCTATGTGTGTGTGTGTTTGTGTTTCCAAAGTGTTTCGAGTCTTTGCTGAAGATTTCATCTGCATCTGTTTGGTTTGTTTGATTTATCTTGCAGAATAGGAATGTGTGTTGCCTTAATCTGAGGATTTGCCTTGGTCTTATCGAAAAAAAAAAACCCTCTGTGATGTACAGAAGTGAGACAGAAACAGTGGCGCTCTCCCAGAAGGAGGTCCAGAAAAACAGATGAACGTGTGAGAGACGGAATAAGAGACCAGTAACAGTTTGCTCTTTGACTCTACGTGCGTGGGCAGCGAAAGGTGCAAGAAGGTCTGGAGGAGGCTAAGAAACATGTCGCTCATGGAGGGTGTAGCAGCAGTCGAAATGGAACGAGGTCGGGAGAGAAAACAGTGACAGAAAGGGAGAGAAGGATGGAGGTGGAAATCTATACGTTATGACAGCACAGAATCGCAAGGCTAGCGTTTGCTTGTTTATGCGAATGGTCAGTAATCAGGAGGCAGTGTGTTTCAGTCGCTATGGTAACAGGGATAGTACAGGTCAACATGGAACCACTGCGTGTTTTGAGTGGGCGGTTGGCGCCTTAAAAAAAGTTTGAGCCTGTTTCCACTTGTTTGCAGCGCAGAGACATTTAGGTCTAAGTTGTTGACTAAAGCATGAATGGAAGTCTCTCATCCAACGTGCATATCAACGTGCATATCAGACATTACCAGACAGAATTGTCTGGTAATGAGAGCAGACTTTAAATAAAAAGCCTTGAATGAAAGACCTGCAGCTTTTCTTTGAGACTAAATGGAAATTGTACACTGCCGTGGTATTAACTGTGTAATATATGCAGCATGCTGCAGGCGTAACACGACAATGGACCGTTGTACACAGAGTAAAGGACAATTCCGTGTTTTCAGGCTGCACAATCTCACATAGATTCTTTTCAACCTGTGTGATTATTTGACAGCCTGATCTCGTCGTACTATCCTCCATCCAGGTAGTTCTGTTCTTATCATTCTCTGGAGCGCACACAACATTATTACCTGTCACAGCTGGTGAAGTACTGGGATCCTCTTCAAGTATTTGTCGTCCTACCGCAGTGTGAAAACACTCCGTTTCATTAGAGGGGGTGGTTGTCGTGAGACCAGTAAAATGTAATAAAATGGACCTGATGTGTATTTTATAATCATACAAGTGCATATTTTACATTTCTCCACTGTGGATACGTGATCTTATTTAACGACCTGACTGTTGTGTACGACAAAAACCCTATTGGCGTATTTTTGCAGTGAAGAAACCACAAATCTCCTAAAAACCAACTTTTCTTCAGCTGAGAGAAGCAACGCTGTGTTCAGCTTTGGGACAATGCACTTTCCAGCTAATCCACGTGGGTTTTAAATACTTAATTTCTTTTAAGGAAGCAGGAGAATTTTCTCAACACACAAAGGGACATTTAATCCTCCACTCACTTTATTGGGAAAATTCTGACTCGACACATTTTGGAGATAACATGGTTCTCAGCGAACAGGGGGGAACGTAATCAGCCAGGAAACCGGTCAGACTGACGTAGTGAAGGAAAATACTTGTGTGAGATGAGGTGGGGTGGAAACTACAAGTCCCCCCCCAGTCCCCCGCCCCCACCTGAGCTTTACAATCACTCACTGGGATGAGGGCAGCTGCTGCACATGTGTTCTTGCGCCTGGTTGCGTGCGCTGGTCTTGTCCACACAGAACGCGTGTGATTGTGAGCATGTCAGGGTGTAGCTGCGCGGGGAGCAGAGAGTGGCGCTGGTGGGGAGGGGGGAGGAGAGACGGGTGGAGGAAGGGAGGAACGGGTGGTGACTGTCTAACATGATCATTGAGCAGCCATATTCCCTTCCCCCAGTCTCAATCCAGCCACTCCACCCCTCTTCTGTCCTCTTTCTATCTCCCAGAGCGGATCTACGATGAACCCCCCCCCCCCCCCATCCCATCTCCCCATGGTGCATTTTAAAGGTAATTAAGCTGATATGTGAGTACAGAAGAGGATGTGATGCCTCTGTAATTGCGTTAACTCCATGCTGCCAGTGTTTAAACCTTCCCTCCTCCTGCTTTCCATTCCTCTCTCCCCATGAACCTCCTTCTCTCACAACACCTTCCTCATGTAATTTCATCGACCACGCGTCTCTGAAAAAAACACTCCCCTGTCCTGCACGTCTCCTTGTCCTTCAACCCTTCCTCTCTCGCTGTCCTAATGGCTGGAGGAGACAAGACGCCCCGAGTCACTCGAACTCGTGCTCTATGGGGAACATGTCTGTTTGCGTGCCAGCGTGTGCGTGTGTGTGCAGTATGACTGATCTCCCAGGGGGCCAAGGTTATTCATAGGGTCAATGGGGAAGGTCGCCATAGTAACAAAAGCTCTGACTGTCTGTCATTGTTGTGGGGCTTGTACAAACACAAGCATCGTTTTTGTCGTTGTTTGTTTTTTCACGACAAGGTTCCGTACTACTTTGTCACACAGTAAGTTCGTTTGGCTGATATGTATGAGAACTTACATCCAGACAGAAATATCACTGATAAGAACTGAGAGAATGTACGTAGGACTCCCTGAGGCTCAGTGGAGGGACGAGCATCCGTCCATGACAAGGTGAAGCTGTACATGACTGCACATTACAAACACACACACACACACACACACACACACACACACACACACACAGCATGAGACAGACATAACGTGAGCAGAGACATGAACTTCAGTCAGAAAAGCCCCAAAAGCCACTCAGATATCACACAGGTATGTCAGCCCCCTCTGAGAAAACATCGGATCATATTCACATCTGTCTGTTCTTGAATTAATAATCTGGATTTGAAACTCCTTTTCTTTTTTTTATGACGCTTTTGTCACGTAGTCATTGACACAATTGAGAACTTCCACCAGAGGCGGTAATGACTTCTGTTTCTTCCTCTGAAACGATGACACCCAGACTCTGTGATTCAGATGAAACAGGTTGGCACGCTGCTTTGAATCATCCCGCTGCATTCTGGGCCTACGCATACACAGCCCTCACCTACATGTCCTGTTGTTTCTGAAGACTGCTAGTATGATGTTCTTTCATGCTCTTTAATCTGCCCGGCTCCTCTCGTGTCTTCACGTTGTTCGGTCCGTCCACCGTCCACCGTCCCTTGCAGATGGTGGGCTGTCTCAAATACAAGGCCATTTTGACTGTGTTCAGTATCAGTATGCTTTGTTTCACAGCTGATTGGGACTTTATTTCCACTGTGAAGCCCCCCCCCCACCC
>CAAKHB010006251.1:80401-98158 GCA_901007665.1 Aeoliscus strigatus | reverse complement strand
ATGGCTGAGGGTGCATGAGCCCTCCCACCAAATTCCCCAATCTACCTCATCTGCTGAAGTGGTGTGTGTTTCCTGCAGAAACAATACATCAATACTTTTCTGATGGAATGTTTCAGAAACTAAAGCTCTTTTACGTGTATCCCTCCCACCATTGATATTAAGAGAGCTCAATTTGAGGTGCTGCATAGAGAGGTGAGAGAAGAGGAACAGGCAGTATAGAGCTAGTAGAGAGCAGTAAGAATAGAAACACCCCATGTGCTGCATGATCATGTCATGTTTTTGATCCGTTGGGAAATTCGACCACCTCTTGCTTTCCTCAGCATTGTAATGTGATTTTTAAGACGGAAACACTTCTTCTCGTCCAACAAATCAAAACCCACTAGTCTTTTGAGTACACTCACAGATTTGATGAATTTATCAGTGTCACTAAAGTAACCACCAACTTTGACTGACCGTTTGAAAGTTGCATCCAAAAAGTTATTTATGTCCTCTAGGGAATAGAGGTCATCCATGCTTCTATTGCTTTCACAGACAGACACATCTAATTCAGAGTCGTACCCTGTGCCACATGAGGCCTGGCTATTGAGCCCGCTCTGCCCATCGTCACTGATGTGATCTCTGCCCTTGGAGGTTTAGGCTGCCTCCTCTGTGGATGGGGGGTGATTTTCAGTGTCAGCAGCCTGAGAGCTGCTTGTGTTTTCCATCTCCATCTGAACCTGTTGCTCCTGCTTACTTTGCGCCTCTCTGCCTGGATGGCAGACTACACCACTGTCAGCTTAAGCTGTGTACAAGGCACCATCGTCGACCACCGACACTATGTCAGCCACACCATCATCAGCCCCAGGGGCGGCTGTGTCCGCCGCTGCGCTAGCGGCGCCTGGCGCGGCGCCCGGCGCAGCACCGCCAGGAGAGGTATCGCCCTCCGCAGCCTGCACCGCACCAGCCGCGGCTCCCTCACTAGTGGGTTCACCGTTCGCCGTCTGCCCGCACAAGCGGCAGACACGCTTGTGCCCTACGTCCCCACACTCAAAACACCAGCTGCCCTGAACTCGCGTACACCATGTAAAACCCATCACCGTGCTTCACCCTAAACGACACCTCCAGAGTCTGAGTCCAAAAACATGAAGACCTGCCGCCTCAGAGACTGCACATGCTTCAGCTTCAGGTCCCTACAGCCCAGACTCACCATCTTAAACCCGCTAGCAAACTTGCCGAACCTACGGAGCTCGTTCACCAACAGGTTGTTCGGAATAAACAGCAGAACACCGGAGACGGTGATCCGCGTGGAGGGTGTTGACTGGGGGACACCTGGACAAACACGTCCCTGATAAACACCCCACTCTCGATCAGCAGGTGGACATGGCGCTCCTCTTTGAGGAACACCACCACCGCTTTGTTCATCCGCGAGGCAAACAACAGGTTGTCGTGTCCTACCTGATCGCCTACAGCCAGCAAAACCTCCTCCACGGTAAGGTTACTGTCGGGAGGGACGACCCGCACTCCCTGCCGGATCGACAGAGGTGGCGTCTCTGAGGACGCCATTCCTCCACAAACCACCGAACCGAATCACTTACCTAAACTACTCTCTCACCACTCACGAGGTTTAAACAAGAACTTACCTATAACTTACCTAAAACTTACCTGATCATGCACAAAGAACAGTCGAAGAAACAGTTCAAGAAATCCGAAACACCAGGGACAGAAAACCATTCAAATTTCCGCGCCACTCGCACGCCCGACGCCACCACCGCTTACACACTCACACTCACCGGAAGGGGAGGAGAGGAGAGGAGAGAATACAGACACTGATTAATGAGATCAAAGAAGAAATGAATGGAGAGGACACTATATTGGTCAATATTCACTTTAACTCCATTAAGCGTCAAAGCAAGTAGCTTGTCTCCGTTAAATAACAGCCCACAAACATCCCAGCGTATCCAATGGTTCCACCTCATCATCTCTTGGTTGCAGGATGAGAGGTGATAATTTTCTCTATTGCATTTCTTATTGCACATAAAACTTATTCCACCTTAACCATCATACCAATACATGACAATGGGTGTTCAGAGTTCATTGCCGGGCTGTTTATAGAGGTTTACTGCTTCCAGCAAGGTCCAACCATGCACAGAAAGTCTTTAGTCAAATTAATTGCTCTTTTGTGACAAGCTGTTTCTTAAGAACAATAAAAGTATTGTATTCGGGCAATTAATCTCTCCTTTTAACCTTGCTGTCAAGACTCTTACAACAGAAGTGTATTAACATACATTAAGAACACATTCTCTTAAGGTGCTCACAGACCTGAGCGTAGTGTGAGTAGAGCAGGCCTCGCGCAGAATGTCCGTATTCATCAGAGCTTCGTAACATCGCCACGTGAAATTTCCATGTAATCCAACTTTTGACAATCCATGTGTCAACACGGAAGTACTGTGGTAACTGTAGGGTTTCACTGAAATTCCACAGGGAACTACTATGTGGCAGCAAAACTGACTATGGAAGCTCTGATGACTGTGGATATTCTGCGCAAAGTGAAAGTGAGTGCTGCATGCATGAGACTTGCAGATGTCCACTATGAGTAAGCGCAGACCTCTGCAGAGTCCATTTAGCACATGACAGTGAAAGCTAATTTCAGCTAACCACAGATTAAGATGTATTAAGATGTGCTTGAAATGACAATACTCTTAGCTGTAAAAAGAAGTAACTGGGTAAAACAAAACTATTTCGAAAGTACTTTTTTGCCATTATGTACTTTGTTAAACGCTAAAAACGGTTTTTGTGTGCAGAGTTCTGTATTCTGTATTCTGCTTCTTTATATGGATTTATTTGATGTTTTATTTTTACTGTACACTGAGCCAGCTTGTTAACAAAAACGTTAACTTCATTACAAAGCCTCTGGTTATCAAATAGACATGATCCACACTTTGATAAAGCCCACATTGTTTTACATCCTTATTTTCCCATTCTTCTCATTCCCATTCTATTCCATTTCCTCTTTTTCTGCTTCTTTATTCCCTGCTCACCATGTGTCTGACCTGCAGCTACAAGGTTATCTGGGTCAAATGTTCACCTGAGGTTGCAGTGCATTACATTTCCGTTTCATTTGTGATTATTAAAAAAAAAAACACAGACTGTACCGAAAGGAGAGAGCAGAGTCTTGTCTGTATTAAATGTCAGTTGTTCCTGTGAGGCCTATTTTGTCTGCAGTTGGCACTGGTTGACCTGTGTTCTGTTGTGAGGTGGTTCATGGAAAGTCCAAAAGTGCATTGTTAAAGCAAATGTCTTTCTGATTTCTTTCCAATCATTCCCAATTATTTTTCAGGGGATTTGGTATAAGAATGTGACAAAAAAAACGACTTAAGTGTTTGTGTTGCATATTCATTGATTTTATATTACTATTGGAATACTTCATTATCATTTCCAGTCTGACATCTTAGGCATCAGTAGTCTGGATGCTCTGCAAAACCAGACAGATTTACTGTGGAGGAGGAAGAGCTGTGCAGACTCATCCACTTTTAGAAAACATATTATTTTACCCCCCCGGTGTCCCAAAACACAAAGGTCCTAGCCTTATGCCCCCAACTTCTTCCCCCACCCAAAAAGTTTGGCCCAGGCACACAACCCCTTACCCCCAAGCCCCAGAAACCGAGGCAGTGCCCTTAGTTGAGTTCACATTTTTGTTTCACTTTTTTTCTTGACATGTACTGACTGCAGCATGCATGTTTCATAGTCCCCCACACATTCAATATTGATCAGGGTCACATTCCATGCAGAGGCATTATGTATTTATGTCCGAAGTGACTGCCTATATACATTCATGTCTGCAGGAGGAAATGCAAATGAAGGTCTGAAAATCTATATTCTGAGCGCTCATTTAAGACATATGACATTTTCACATTTACACGCCTGCTGCACATTCGTTAAGTGCATAAATGACATTTCTGGAGACATTATGAGTCATATTGTGGCACTTAAAGGCATGTAACCCAAAACACACTGGAATCGTCTTTTATTCCACTTAGATTCACTTCTGTAAAATATATCCAGGACAGAAAAAAGGCATTCAAAGCTGAAATTCAAATCTTCCTGTACACCTGGCAAATGCACACTTGCTCAGTTCAGCAAATAGCAAGAAAGTGTCGCTCTTAATTGGTTCACATGGATATAAGAATTTTTTTTTTTTTTACGTGTCATGATTGTACTAGTACAGTTTAATTAATCAGTATTACCTATTTGACACAGCATAGCATTATAGTAAAAAAAACAAAACTTGCCAAAGTTAAGATGTTGTCACATTGGCTTAAATTTCCATTGTCTTTGTGTACTACAACTTAATGTATTATATTTTCTTTTGCCAGTGTTGCAGTCATACACAACTAGATATCGGGACTTATAATATTGGCATTTGAAGGTTTATGACACACAATGTATAATCACTTATGATAAGACTGCAAATTGTTTTGAATTTAGACATGACATAGTTGTGTTTTGAAAAAAAGTTGAACTTCATATGGCAATATATTAAACTCAGACAATAAAAAACGAGGAGCATGCTTCTAATCTGAAACAGAAAATCAACGTGGTCCAGATTCAGAAAACATTATAGTAGAAAATGAGCAATAACTGCCAGGAGGAAAAGATTTCATGAACTCATAAGTCTATGGGGTTTTTTGTTGTGTGTTTTTTGTTTTGCTTTTCTTGTTTGACATTTCACATCTCGTCCATGGGACATTTGTATATCACAGTCAGGTTGCAAACCATCAAACAACTGTATTTGTTCACATCTTCTCATTTATTGATGTATTGATCTATACAGTGTATGTGGGGTGTAGCATTTAGTCTTTGTTCTGCTCTATTATCACTTACATTTCATGACCTTAATACTGAGGTCCCTTGATACTAACTGTTAAATGAAAATGACTTTTCATATGAGGAATTGCTAAGTATATGATCATGAGCACAAGAGAGCATGTTACCATACCACGAGGTAAATGCTTGAAAGAGGCAATAGAGAGGTTTGCACTGAGTTGTGCAGTGGTCACTGACCATCATTCAGGAGGATTGATGCTTCTGTTTCAAAATGGTGGCTATATCACACCATGAAGCTCTGAAACAAAGCTGACAGCGGTAGGTCTGTCACAGAATCACTGTCCTAACCCTTTAATGAAAAGTTACATTCTTGACAAAAATCCTCCTGGAGCAAAATGTGACACTTTAATACAAAACAGACCATTTTTACATTATATTACGGTTACCACACACTAGCGGCTGCATGACTGCATTTATTCAACACTAATGTGATGAAAGCCAAGTCGACATCGACTAGTTGCTGATGACATCACTGATGTTTCTTTCAGTCATTAATAAAATCTCAGGAGGGATGCTTTACAACAATTAGTAACCACTGAAAACAGGCAGCTCATACACTTTATGCAGAACATCAAATATATAAACAAGCTGCTGCATAATACATAACATGCCTTGAAAATATTGCAGACTATTAAGCAAGGGTTTGCAAGCCGAGTCGGTCACAGTTTTTAGTTTTCAATCATGGTTTGTGAGTAAGAACACACCTTGGGCTCCCTCCACTTTGATAACGTGGTCCAAAAAATGTTCCAAATCCTGGTTGAATCTGTTTTTCCCCTTTCATCCAGACCCAGTCCAGGGTCTCATCTGCTCCACTAAACCACGATTGCCATTCGGTGGCCGGAGTTTGGGGCAGCTGGTTAGTATATGTGACAGTATATATATTTCTAACCCAACATCACGCTTTGCAATTGTCTTGATTGACTTAACAGTCAGCTCAATTCAACAAATGTGTGACATCCAGAAGGAACTACAGTACTGAAAGTGCATCCCTCATGTTTATTAGGGAAAACAAGGGTCCTTGTCATTGACAGTGTTTGTGTTTCAGCTCGGGTCAAGCAGCTATGAGACAGCTGGCCTGAGATGCCCATTAAATGACCATGTTTGACCAAAGTTCAGAGAAGCTAACTATAATATATATTAGTTGACACAATGTCCAAACAACCCCCCAGCTCTTATACTCCATCTACACAGACCATTTACTCAGGATCTTTTTTTTTCTTATCTTGTCTTAATTCTTTCTTCCTTCCCGGCCCTCTGTTTCATCAGTCGTTCCATTTTTTTTCTTCTTCTCTTTCCCCCACTCTTCATCTCCTCCTTTGGAGCGCTCCACTTTTGTTCTGTGTGTGTTTGATAGGAGGCTGAATAGAGGAGGAGGAGGAGGAGGAGGGGGTTGGGGGGGTGGGAAGACAGCAGGTCCTATATTTAGAGGTGAGCGTGGGTAGATACCGTATTGATAGGAAAGACACATGATTTCTATCCAAAGCAAAGCAGAGGGAGAGAGTGGGATAATGAGGTAGTGAGAGAGAAAGAAATACTGATGGTTGTCTGTGAAAGGGCAGTGTCAGATCATGTTCTTTTTAGGCACTAATTAAATGAACTATATTGATAATATATTACAGGACTAATTTTGAGATAATCTCACTTTAAAATGTAATTTTTGCCTTGTAAAACATGTAAATGTGTTGAATCGGTTTTGCTGTTTTTAGGTTGGTTCACCATCACAAATCTCTCATTGATAAATTAGCCATGCCTCAAGTGCCTCTTCTCAATGTTAAATACTTTAAAATCAATATACACTCACTGGCCACTTTATGAGACACACCTGTCCAACTGCTCGTTAACACAAATTTCTAATCAGCCAACCACATGGCAGCAACTCAATACATTTAGGCATGTAGACATGGTCAAGACGATCCGCTGCAGAACTGCTGATCTACTGGGATTTTGAAGCACAACCATCTCTAGGGTTCACAGAGAATGGTCTGAAAAAAAGAAAATATCCAGTGAGTTGTAGTTCTGTGGGCAAAAATGCCTTGTTGATGCCAGAGGTCAGGGGAGAATGGCCAGACTGGTTCAAGTTGATAGAAAGGCAAAAGTAACTCAAATAACCACTCGTTACAACCAAGGTATGCAGAAGAGCATCACTGAACGCACAACACATCAAACCTTGAGGCAGATGTGCTACAGCAGCAGAAGACTACACCTGGTGACACCCCTGTCAGCTAAGAACAGGAAACTGAGGCTACAATTCACACAGGCTCACTGACATTGGACAATAGAAGATTGGAAAAACATTGCCTGGTCTGATGAGTCTCGATTTCTGCTGCGACATTCGGATGATA
This sequence comes from Aeoliscus strigatus, assembly GCA_901007665.1. Taxonomy (NCBI): domain Eukaryota; kingdom Metazoa; phylum Chordata; class Actinopteri; order Syngnathiformes; family Centriscidae; genus Aeoliscus; species Aeoliscus strigatus. Next base: position 90,953 of record CAAKHB010006251.1, on the reverse strand, counting down.
GTGTCAGAATTTGGCATCAACAACATGAAAGCATGGATCCATCCTGCCTTGTATCAACGGTTCAGGCTGGGGGTGGTGGCGTAATGGTGTGGGGGATATTTTCTTGGCACTCTTTGGGCCCCTTAGTACCAACTGAGCATCGTTGCAACACCACAGCCTACCTGAGTATTGTTGCTGACCATCCCTTTATGACCACAGTGTACCCAACTTCTGATGGCTACTTCCAGGAGGATAACGCGACATGTCATAAAGCTCAAATCATTTCACACTGGTTTCTTGAACATGAGTTCACTGAATGTGAGTTCACTGTACTCAAATGGCCTCCATAGTCACCAGATCTCAATCCAATAGAGCACCTTTGGGATGTGGTGGAACGGGAGATTGGCATCATGGATGTGCAGCGACAAATCTGCAGCAACTGCGTGATACTATCATGTCAGTATGGACCAAACTCTCTGAGGAATGTTTCCAGTACGCTGTTGAATCTATGACAGGAAGGATTAAGGCAGTTCTGAAGGCAAAGATGTACCTAATAAAGTGGCCGATGAGTGTCTGCTCTGACTGGTATCTTTCCTTTTCACTGTTGTTTTTTTTTGTGACTTTCACAGTTGTTCCCTGTGACTTGGCAATGGTGAGTGTTAGGGCAGCTTTTAGTATTTTCCTTAGGTGTGTGTTCATTATGTGCTAACTGTCTGATACTTACAGCCAAGCCATGGGCCTTGGACAGAATTTTGCTAAGGAACCCAGGGAGGTGGGGAGCAGCTCTGCAAACATCCAACAACTTACTGTCGGACAGACTGTAGGATTGAACGGTTTGAAAGGCAGATGTCCCTTAGGAATATATGAAGACAAACAGAGCTAGGAGGAGAGCAAACGTCTTCATGTAGAAAATGTCCCATTGTATGTCCCATACTGAAAATGTCCCCCTGTCTAATATTTCTACAAATAATATAGTGAACCGTCATGCTTGAGTATTTGCTTTAACTTCCCTTTCAAAGCAAAATGCCACAGATCTATACTGTAAATGTCAGAGCAATTAGAAATGAATGATTGATTGACTACAGGGCCCCAGTGCAGTGAGTTTTCCCTCATGCTTGTCTTTGGATGGCTGGTGTTGTTTTATAAACAGGCACTATATGATAGAACAATATTGTGGCCATTTACTGTTATTATATTATATTATTTATCATTCATGCTGATGGGCAGTTGAATCCCAAGATTTTTTTTTTAAAGGACTTAAGACCTATCTTTTTAGAAACACTTACAGTTAACAATCATTATTTTATGATTTATTTTATTTTATATTTCTATTTTTGCATTGCATTGTATTCCTGGTTTACACTGTAGCACTTGGCGATTTTAAGTCAAATGTAAAGTGCATTATAAATGTTTTAAAATTATTATTAGTATCATTATTATTAATTCAGCAGCAGCAATATAGGAAAGGCTCAACACAGATGAAAATGGGCTATACAACAGGTGAAAACAAAGGTGAAGATTCATATTTTTACTGCAAGACATGATGAATGTTAAGAACTTGAATCAGGATGTTTCTTACTTGCATCTTTAAAGGATAAAAGTTATGTCTTATGAGTTCTATTTTTTTTTATATGAGCGCCACTGAACATAACAACATACATAAAAATTGTTTTTGTACTTATTTGTACTTAACTTATCTTATGTTGAATATAAGCACCAATAAAGTAGATGAATAAATTGAGAGTTGGTGGTATTTGTGCCCTCGTACAACCCAGTTCTGCCACATTCAGTGAGCCGTCATGGCGATACTGTGACTAATGTAAGATAAACGATTTTAATGTAAAATAATCAGCAGCAGAGTGAATATGAAACAATGGAACGTGTGGCAGAACGAGAAAGATAGTGGACAAAGTTAAGAGCTACGGATCACAGTAACAATTAAATGAAGAATAGCAGATTTTGGGAGAAACCTTGACTGTGATTACATTTACAATATTTGGCTCATGAAACTTTTGATATGATTTCAACAAAACTTAAAAGCTCTGTAATGGGGTTTATTGCTCAGACAGAAGTGAGGGTTCACCACAAAGGTTTAATATCCCAACACGTCATGAGGGATCAAAACTCGAATCTGCCCCTGCAATCTCAATGTTGCTAATATTTGCCTGGTTATCCACTTAGGTCTACTTGCAAGTCACACATTATAGTTTTTCCATTATTTAATCAATTAAACTGATTACATGCCTTATTCCAATTTTATCCTGGTGACTACACTATTGTGCTTTCTTCCAACATATACACAATCAATATGTTCTCTTGGGAACTGCTATGTTATTAACTAATCAATATCACTATTCCCATTACAGTTATTTCAGAATCAATCCTGCATCTGTGTTACAGCTACGAGTTGATCCATAACACTAATATTCCAATCAACTTCACTATGATCACAGATGTGAATCTTCTTGTGCAGCATTGATTTACAGTATATGGTGATGGTGGCTCTGTTCTTCTGAGAGTGTGTAAGTGAGGTGTGTTGAGGGGAAAAAAAGATAGTTGTTATTCCTCTTTCTCCCAAACAATCAACCAAACAATGCAGAAGGCAAAATCAACAGCTCCACTTACAAGCATGGGCTGGATGTGCTTCCTCGTCACATGATACCGTGGTCTCTCCTGGTTCCTCTGCCATGAACCATTAAGAGTTGAAGAAGTTGAAGAAGACACAATTACTAAAAATAATCTCACAAAATGTATTGAACAGCTAATTCAACTAACAAAAGTCTGTGGGTATGTGTTTGATTAGTCTATCTGAGCACCGTGCGAAAACTCTCACTGTAATTTCCGTTCATTTGATTAGGTAAACAGGTCTCTTCTGTTCCAAAGGCTCACTGACATGTTGGTACATGTCTTATTTCACTATTTCACTCTTTTGATACGACCATGGCGCAATGTTCCAGTTTTAGGCAGATTAGGTTGGGATTATGGGAGAAAATGAAGCCTTTATACCATGCAGGATGAAAAGCCTCCATGACAGCTAAGCACAACATCATCAAGTTATGCCGTAGTTATGTTCTCCAAAGAGAAGGCTTGTGTAGACTGTAGGTGGTTTGAACATGGATGGTGTTTTGCAATTATTGCACATGAGAGGAGGAAAAGAAATGTGATCAAATCAATAAATTAAAAGGCAAACATTAGTTGAATGCCAACACAGTTATTGTACTGTCAAGCAAGGAACATTACTTATTATTAGCATATAACAAATTATGAAACACATTTCTACAACCCATTCTGTTCTTTGAATTCAATTTAACTACATGACCCAGTGTGGTCTCTGGGGGAAGAAATGAGATCAGAAAGGAAAAACAGTGTAGTAATGCCTTTCTGAATAATATGCAGTATAAAGAATTACATTACACTTTTCTATCTACGAATTTGCATTAACATGACTTGAATTCAATTGTCTATCCTGTGAGATGCACCAGGCTCGCAAAACTTTGATCAAACTGTCAAACTCTGTCATACTGATCAAATAGGAGTCAAGAAAGGGGTGACAAATATCCTGCTTTTGTTTAATACCGAAAGTAAAGAAGACTTTCTGGATATGCAGTCTGACCTGAACACAGCATGACCTCACTGATGACCACTGTAAACATTGAAAAAAAACATTGTAAACATTGTTCCATTGAACTACAGATCACAAACAATTCTATAAACAAAGGACAGAATGGACTAGACCTTTCCACCTTTTGGAACTGTTTCAACACTGTTCAAATTTACCGTTCACACCAATCATGGCCTCGGATCTTTACTAAAATAGACACAGTATATCTAGATCACATTAAAAATGGGAAATCAATTAATGAACAGTTATGCTGACTGTTTGCGCACACATGCAGCAGACAAGATAATCAAAGTTTAATGAACTGTTGCATTTTATTCTGGACAAAAAAGAATGTAATCTTCACTTTTTCAATTTTTTAATTTTTTTTTACTGCTGCAGCCTGCATAGCACAATGTGCTGTCGGTCACAGAGGGAGGTTTCAAAGAGGTGAAGAAAAGCTTCACCTGGAGCGTTTCCATTTTCAGAGCCACCAGCAGCACTCAGAGCCGAAGCTTCACATTAGCCACAGTGTATTCTTTATCCACACAGACAATAACCCAAGCAGGAGAAGGAGTTCAGCACACCTTTTCAGATTTGACATGTGCAGAAAGCAACAGTGCCTGGTATCTTCAGATATGCTCCACTTGGAATGCAGGATGAGACACACACATAGACAAATACACAAAAACAAAGTAGGTCTAGGCCACGCTGGGTCAGTGCAGCAAAGCAAAGCTAATGGATACAGACAATAGATGTGTGTTTGGTTGTCTGTGTGTGTGTGTGTTTGTCTGGGAGAGGAAGACAGAGAAAGTGTGTTATGTATTTGTGTGTATGCCATATGTAGACAGAACGTGTGTTAAAAACATGTTACAGGCCAATATATGACCCCCAAATGGGGTCTAAGTATGAACTGCATTCATACTAAGACCATGAATGCAGTTAATGTGACCCATTTTGATGATCGCATTGTCTGCTGTGACAAAATATTTCTGTTGAGCGGTCTCAACTTCTGCACCTTGGACAGCTCTAAACACCTGACTGAAATATGTCAATAATCTGGGACAACAGTCCCCCACCACCAACATGACCACACTGACATGTTTCATCTGACTTGTAAAACATCCAAACCCAGTGGAGACGTCATAGAACTTCACCCGGGGAGATGAGGCAGCACTCTGATTTTTTTTACTAAGGTTAAGTCATGCAATACTTAAGTCATGTATACTCTCAAATCATGTGGGATTTCTTGTTTTTATTTGCAAAGAATAATCATCACTCTTAAATGCACCCTCTGCTCCACCAACATTCTGGGTACATCTGACATCTTCAGCAACAGATCAGAGATGAGAGCCATGTATGATGGACATAATTATGTCATTAAGGCTAAAACAAACATCGTAAAAGATGTAGATCATTTAGTGGGCTGTTCAATATGACAGAGTTACAGGCAGAGAAAGAGAAAAAGAGAGACATGGATATGAAAATCCTGAGGAAGAAAAAAAATGTTCAAGGAAATAAGGCTAAAATTAAGTAAGAGTAAAATTAAGAGTAAGATATGAATAATAATAATACAACACTAAATACCGTTAAGATGATCCACGGGAGCTGATTATATAAATATGCTGAGAAATTTAAACATCAAGTGGGAAATCAATGCCTACAGCAAAGGAGAGAACCATGGACAATTACAAAAGGAAACAAAGGGAATACCTTTTTTGGTTTATGATGCATATGTGCTTCCCTGTACCAAAACTCCCAAAAATTCCTTTTGAAATTAAACACGAGAGTGAAGGGCTTCATTTGAAAGCAACTGTGAAAGTTTGCTGCAGCTCTGGAAACAAGTACTGATATGTAAGTTGTGTATTCCAAACCATCCAGCACTCTAACTTTGACTGATAACTTTGGGCACTGAACTATGAGCAATCATTACAATAAAGATGGTAGTTTCCTTTACACATGAGAATTGATGCTGACAAACGTGTGTGTCATATGTCCACTGCAGGTCAGGGTCCTTGATTAGGAAATGTTTTTCTGTGAAGTATTTGAGGGCAGGAACAATGAACTATAACATGTATTTGGATACACTGGGCAGTACATACTGAATGTATTGCATAGAAACATTCCAAATCATATCCATTAGCAGTTTGCCCAAGGAAAACAATTAAAGTGATTACTTTAATTAGTGTGGCTTTAATGGAGAAGACAACTATGAATATTGAAAGTGCAGCATGTGTGTGAGTGTAAGAAGTGTTCTCAGGTGTACATGAACCAAATTGGAACATTTAACTGTTTTACAAATTCAAGCCATTAGAAAGTGTTGACACTATTTTCTACATTGTATCTCACTTCAAGGTCCAACGCTCTGCTTGCATTTTAAATGTTTAAGTTTTTTTTCAAATGTGAAAGTGCAGCTTATTGTACATCTGTGGGGCCCTTATCATTTGATAATGGTAAGAACATCTTGTCTACCCGTGTGTTTTCAAGAGTAAGTACGTACATGTGTGCGCCTTTCTCTTTGGGTTTTCCTCCTGACAGCCAAAAACACCTTTAGTGAATTAAACATCAGGTGTAAAGCTTCATCGGTGATCCAATCTGACGGCCCCAACAGCAGCATCATTTGGACGGAAGATGTCTGTTGATGGGCTTGTGCAAGGGGAGGGACAATGGACAGATATGATCATGAAGATATAAAGGTTGTATGAGGAGTCAACCCACTAACAGTCCATTTGCTCAACGTTTTCCCTGAACAGACGTTGTCTAAAAATAGCTGAGCAACCAGAACATGAGCAGCTTGTTACACTTCAGTTTCACATCCTGACTTGGTATGAGTAGCATGCAAACAAAAGAAAATAATTTAGAAGATGTTTTGTTTTTTGTTTGTTTTAATTTCCTAACTGAGCACCTTTCATGTCGTTAAGTCCCGACCAAGGTCCGGGCCAAGGTTTGTATTTTTGCTACACTGACTGGACTACCAAAAAATAGCTTTCACACTGCAGTCCAAACCGTGCTTCAGTTTAGTCCGGACCGAGACCAGCTCTTTGGACAGACCAAACTGTGGTTCTTTGGTCTGGATCATGATCCAGGGGGAAGCCTTCACATCTGTAAATTTGATCATATCAAAAGGAAAAGTCTAAAAGTCTGGACCAGTGTTGCCAACTCCCCAGCATCGGATGTAGCTATTGGCCCGCCCAGAAGTAGCTAAAAGTCACTAAAAGACAAGCGAGCGGTCCAATCCAAACGTAAGAGCGGAACCAAAAAAGTCGCTAGATTTGTCGCTAGTCGCTTTTGTCTAATTTTCTCGCTAGGGGGGTCCAAAAAGTAGCTAAAAATAGGGACAAAGTCCCTAAGTTGGCAACACTGGTCTGGACCAAAGAAGGTAGGTGTGAAAGTACTTATGTTGCCATTGCAAAGTTGAAACAACATTTCCAGGATTCCCATGCAAGCATAAAACCAATTGCATTTAATATGCTGGTTATATTTCTGATATTGAAACCAGTAACAATAATTCCATGTAGTCTTTGGTCTGCTAGGATCAATGTGTTGTCATTTTTTCAATTCAAAATTACATTCAACTGATGCCTTAACAGATATGAGAGTTTGAGAAATGTAATTTGCATATCTCAGTTAACATCATTACCATACAAACACAGCATAAGCAGAGAGTGAAAACAAACTGAAGATGGGGGGGGGAGGTAGAAACGCTCCTTGGTATAAAAATAGTAATAATACTGTGATATGAATGACATTATGAGATGTATTAAACTGCAGTAACATACTTTTTTAAAGGGGTCAAAAGTATGATTCTGGTGTGCAGTCATAAGCGCAGTCACTGCTCACTCTTAAAGTCTGAAAATGCTAGGTCGTGTGTGTGAGTGCTTCCTTGACAGTTAAAAACAACTAAATAAAATATTTTTTAAAGCTTCATGACATAATCCCATTTGAAAGCCCTGACCACCAGTCACACCGTTATCCACTGTTAATGGACAAACGTCTTAAAGTGTGTGTGTGTGTGTGTGTGTGTGTGTGTGTGTGTGTGTTTGTCTTTGACAGTTCATAAGTTTATTTTTAACCCTTTACAGGACACTGATTGAAATACCATACTTGGAAATGCAAAATTTCAATCCCAGATATTTATTAGGGGTTGCTACAAGAGTTTTCCCAAATGTTAACTTTTTCAATTTCATAAACCGTCATTTAAGTGTTTGTGTCTATGTTGTGTGTGTATATACATACAGTATTGTGGTGGTCTTGGGTTCCCAGCTCTGTGCACCACTGGACATGAGACCGGCGCGGTCGCTGTGTGGTCTCAGAAGGCCTATTGGTGGCTTAAGGAGGTGGAGTGGGTGAGTAGATGGGCTGGTCCTCAGACCCCACCTCCCTATACGCCACCCTATACGCCACCCTATACGCCACGTCTGACAGTCTCTCGAGCACAGTACAAGGTCCCACCCACTGGCTCATCAATTCAGGGGAAAGACCCTTCTTCCCCTTAGGGCTGTAGACCCACATGTGCTCCCCCGACGCAAAGTCCTGTCCATTACAACGGGAATCACAAGCCCGCTTCTGCCGGACCCAGCATCAGAGAGGACCTTCCTGGTCATCTCATGCACCAGCTGAAGCCGTTCTCTGGTGCGTTCACCAGGGACTGTGGTTACACACAGTTTAGTGGGTCTCCAATCACATGTTCTTGGTCATCTGTACCAGGTAGCGTTCCACTGGACTTCAGGACACATAGCTCTTTATTATGCTCTCACACCAACAAACACATCAAAGCAGGGAGGTCATCACCCAAACACACAGCCTCACTCATAGTGCCAAGTGCTCTTTTCAGTTATTTTCTAACTGTCAGACACACTGTAGCAAAGCATGCTGGGAAACCTCACAACCGCCCTCCCCAACACACCACAGTATATTTGTGTTTGTACACACACACATACACAGTACCAGTCAAAAGTTTTGCACACGTTCTCATTCAATTGAATGGGACGGTGTGTTCAACTTTTGACTGGTAGTGTACAGAGAGAGATGGAGATGGAAGCAATCAAATATGTTTGTATGTACGCCTGTGTGAAATCATGAGACGCTAACTAAAAGGCTTCTTATGGGTTAGTGACTTTTGTGACTCTGACTGTGTGTGTGTGTGTGTGTGTGTGTGTGTGTGTGTGTGTGCTAAAAATATATGGACTCAGTGAGACACCATTGTCTTGTGTCACTCTCCTGGAAATAGCTGGAAGGATGGTGATGGGAGAGAAGTGGGTTGATGTACGATACGGATGGGTGGATGGATGAGGAAAGAGAGAGAGCATATAAAACGTGTGTGTGTGTGTGTGTGTGTGTGTGTGAGAGAGAGAGAGAGAGAGAGAGGGAGAGAGCAAATGATAAAAACAAAAAGACAGAAAGCCTCTGGCCGGTTCTAGTTTGAAGTTCTTCTTTTGAGGTGGTTTAACAGCAAAGCACAGCATACACACACACACACACACACACACACACACACACACACACACTTTTCGATCTGTGTCTATCTGCAACATATATGCTATCAGTTAGTTAAGACTAACATTAATCACTCATATTAATGCACGACAAGTCATGTAACCTTAACAAGAAGTATTTTTAAAGGATGTTGCAATCTGTTCCCAGCCAGGCATTAGCACAGCTTTGATATATTGTAGAACACTGTGATTTCCTTGAACTTTAAGCATGACGTCTTTGTCCTCATGGCAAGTGCTTAATGCTTTCTGTAATGTAATTGTGTCTGAGTGTCTGAGTTTCTGCAAATTATTTAGAGAACCAAATAGGTCAGTGGACTTAGCAGTGACAGCGCCTCAGAACGACAATGTTCCAGATTTACAGTCAGATTAAATTCAATTAACTGGTATCGCCCCACATCACAAATTGTAATTGCATTGATGGATGTTACAGTCCTCACCTTCTGTTCTTCAATCTTCGATCACCATTCGATCAGGGTGATTGTTACACTGAGCTGTGTATCAGAAAGCGTTGTGTTAGCTAATGGACACTGCACTTGAATCCGGTGAGAAATGCATAAAGGGATACAAATGAAGAGTCAGGCCTATAAAACATCCTAAATATTTTTAGAAATTGACTAGATATTTGACATGTTGATTTCAGTGACTTGTTACTGTAAAGTTGTTTTTACACCACTTAGCAAGAATATAACACTAACTCTTTTCACTGTAGTTTGTGAGGGCACTAAATATGAAAACAAAAGTACCTCATAATCTGAGGAGACAATATATCTCCATGGATACCATCTATAATAGTGATAACTTGCCTTTGGCAATGACCAGAAGCCAAAGCTTTAAAGTATTCGCTCTAATATTTTGTTTACACCGGTCATCTGTTTCTCTGATATAATAAAAGCTATATGTGACATTTTGATGGTGTCAAATTCATTTAATGGCATCCCTCCAGTTGTCACACAAACAGCATCTGTTAGCTGTCACAGCATATAACTCTCTGTTGAGCCACCCTGTGCTGCTTTCTAAAACACACAGCCATAGAGGTGCGGCACTAAACCTAATAGTAGAAGTACAGAATTGTAACAACACAGCAATTTGTGTGCCCTCGCTCATACTCTCTCCCACCGAACATGTACTTCTCCTCTATTCCTCACAGAGATGAGAGAGATCCCGGTATAGGACAGAGCAATAGATGGCTCCATAAAGACAAAAGGGATTTACAGCACAGGTCTGTGTGTGTGTGTGTGTGTGTGTGTGTGTGTGTGTGTGTGTGTGTGTGTGTGTGTGTGTGTGTGTGTGTTTTGGTGGGGGGCAAAGTTTATGAAACCAATAAAGAATGTCTAAAGTGTGAGAATAAATGTCACAAAGCGCCACTTTGTTAAGGGCTAGACAGCAGAAGAATAGAAAGGGAAATTCACTAGCTGAGGACGGGATGAAGAGTCTCTCTCACTCAGCAGATGTTGCTGCTGCTTCTATTTGGGTTAAGAGC
>CAAKHB010006251.1:62972-74316 GCA_901007665.1 Aeoliscus strigatus | reverse complement strand
CACAAAGTTTTCAATCTCAGTAAAAGAAAGGTGTACCTATTACTGTGGCCAGTGAGTGTATAATGAACAGGTAAATATCGTTACTGGTGTATGAGATCACTAATTAATTTTTAGTTTTTAGAGATTAATTTTTGCGAAATTTTTACGAAATGAATTGCATTGAATGTGCTGTAGTCATTGCAGGTGCCTTGCAAGTATAGACATTTGTGGAACACAAGGCTTGTTTTGACTTCTGTTGGTGCACAGTTTGCGCATCTTTCTTTTCGTCTCATCCATCTGTCGCAGGTAGAGATCTTGATTCTGATCTCTGTTACCAATCGTTATTGAGTGCTGAATATGAGAGACCCCCATGGCTTTTCCCACCTCCTCTAAGAAAAGTAGTCTCTTGTAAAATTTCCCCTGCACCCAGCTTATTTTTACCTCCATCCACACCACAATGATGCCAAAGGCCTAATGTTGCAAAAGGTCATAAATGTGATAGAATGTTATGTAGGACTGAACTGGTGGGGCTCCACTTTTACCACTAGTCTTGTTGACTTGTCTTGACTTAGTCATGAAATCATATCCCCTTTGATGACACAGGAACTTTTGAGTGACAAAATCAAGACATCCACATATGCTTGACCTAGAACACCAAGGGCAAACACAAGTTTGATTTAGCTTGCGTTCAGATTTTGTTTCAGACATGAACACTTTTTTATAGTGTGTGCAAAGAGAAATACACACACACTACAAGCTTGAACATTTATGTGTGCACGCCGTATAAATGCTGACACAGGAGTGTATTATTCAATAGATGGGATCAATTTGACCTTCAGGTTGACTTTTTAAAGTTTTCACGCATCTGCTGGGGTTACACACACACACAGACGCTCTACCGGTATGCTCTATTTTACTGACAGACAAAAATATTTTACACTAATGATGTTTTTGTTGGTTTGTCAAGTTGTGTTGGCAGCAGATCCATGCTGGTATTAAAACAAACTGAAGAGCTCTTACACTCCTTTTAATCTTCTTTGCGCTTTTTTTAATGTGTGGTCTGCACAGGTCCCATATTGGCTCTTGAAACATTTGCAGATGCATACTCTCGCTTGATGAATCAGCTTTGCTCGGTCAGATGAGGTGGAACACCATCAAGATGCCTCCAACTTCCTGCCTTGTCTTCACGTAATAGTGTATTAATAGGTTACTAATAGGCTACTTTTACCATAAGGCAACTATTGTATCACTTTCCAGCACACTGAACTTTGGCAATACAAATGATTTAACTTGAAGTTGAAATTAAGGTATTTTGTTTAAATTGTACACAATTCCTCCACATTTGACCTTCAAACAGTACCATCTCATGTGTTTGCCATCTTTAACACTTCTTCTCTTCTACACCTTTCCTCCTCCTGTCATCCCTAAAACCACTATCCCGCCTCCCTTTCCCTTGCAATTTCCCCACCTTCCTCCCTTCAACTGTCTCCTTTTTCCCTCTCTTTCTCCCGGTGAAGATTAGTGGGTAATTGGTTCATGTGTAATGGGGATTCATTTGCATAATCAGCTAATGTTATGCTTCACACATGCGAATAATGTGTCATTCATTTAGTTTGGATCACATAGAATGAGAGGGAATGTCTTACATAATCTGCAAATTAAAAGCAGGTAATAATGTGTGATTCCTTGTTTCATACTGTTTCCATGTAGACTTCAGTTGATCATGGGCATAAAGCCACATCCATTTATTTATTTATTCTGAATATAGTCCCATGGAAAAAGTCTTCAAAATGCTGCACTTTCAGGGATGTGGCAGGTTTTCAGTAACTTGTACAGTGTATAGATCAGTGCACGCAAAGTTTTAAAACTTCCGCCATATGCAAAGGGAATTTTGTTGCTCATTGATGGTGTTTTAATTCCTCACCTACTTAGGCACTGTGAAATATATAACAAACCAAATCCTCAAGGAAAAACAGCAAAACCTTAGTGACAACTCAACTTTGTTTTTTGTTTTTTTATGTCAGAAAGTTTGCCAAAGTCTTTTAGAAAATTATTATTATAATATTATAATATTAATTATATTATTTACACTCAATTAAATGATGAATATGGAAAGAGGTGTTCCATTAAGCTCATGAGGTGGAAGACAAAGGTTTGAAGGTTAGAGAGTGGCGGTGAATGGACATGGAGTCCATGTTGCTGACTCACAATGTTCTAACATTTCTCACTTACAGCATTTATTTCATCTCAGCTAAGTGTTTTAGTCTTGTATCAAAATATGCTGGTCCAGCTTCACCAAACCAGGGCATGTGATATAGTGTTGGATGGTTACATTTGGTCACATTTAAGGTCAGAAACATAAAAAAAACTATAAAAAAAACAATAGAACAATAGATATAAAGCAACATTAAAGGTAACTGAGTTTAAACAGCAAATCATCATTAGTATTCCCATTTATATTTGTACTGATTTTTATTTGTATGCATTGAACTTAGATATGCTTCCACTTGGTGTAGCTGTTATATACTGTATTTATATGTCTGGAACTCATTCAAGCACATAATCCTTTTATCTATTTTTCTATCTCTTAATAAATGTAAAACATGTAATCAAACATTCTGGCTGTAGGTCTTTTCCAGGTTTCTATATGATGCTGCACCTGTTTTTAGATTCATGCCTGAGGCTGTGAACTGATTCTTAATAAATCAATGTTAAATGTCACTTATCAAAGATGAGCATCCATTCACACAAAACACAGGTGATTTGTCTTTGAATGTACAGTATTTAGGACCATAACATTTATGGAAATCTGTCATTGTCCATCACAGACAATGAAGACAGAGTTTGAAAACAGACATTCAATGGAATAATGCACCTAACACACAGGAGACCAACTACATCCTCCTATACTTGATGTGCGATTGTGCGTATGTCACCAGAAAAGGTGTTTTTAACGCCACAGGAAAAGTGAGGTTTAAACCATTTCTTCTCTCTCCCTTCTCCGCCATGACTTCTGTTTGTCACTTTAGATCTTTAATAATGCCTTGTGGCAGAGGAGAGGAGAGCCGCTGCTCAACATGCCCTCTGCAACTGTCATACAATGCTTGAAAAATTACACGGTTCAACAGAGCATTTGTGACCCTAATTACAGATGAGCCTGAGCGTACGTGTCAGTGAGGAAGTCTTTCAAACTTTTAACAAAACAGCACAAACTGCTGTCAAAGTCATGAGGGTGTCTGCCCCAATTGGAACTACACAATCTTAAAGATTTCATTTTTATAATAAATTAATACAACAGAATTCAGTTGTGCAGTTGTTAGATAGATAATAGACATATATGTTGGAATGGGACAGACTATAGTCAATTAATTTTCATTAGAAGATCGCATCAATCGATCTTCCACAGCAGACCTAAATAATAGACTGTAGTAAGGTTGTGTGGAACATTTTACAGGACATGGTTTGGAGGTTGAACCCCCCATATGGGGGGGTCATTGATGGATCCCCCATAAATATGATGAGAGTCCCTGAATACTGTTATGCTCGAACATCAAATAGCTACAGCTTTTACAGTCAGCAGCACTGATTTCATCAACTATATAAGGTTTTAGACCAGCAATCATCATCACCATCAAAACACCATAAGAGCAAAGCAGAATTGCTTAGATTCAGTCTCACACCTGTTGCCATAAATACAAATTACTTGAAAAGGATTCATCTGATAGACAGTATACAAATACATAACCCAATGTGTGTGAGTGAAAAAAGTGGAAAAAAATGACTTAAGAAGATAAAATTCAGATGAATGTCATAATAACATGCGAACTGATGTGTAGATGCGTCCTGGATGTGCAACACAATCCTCAGCATTGCCAATCCAGATGGTAAATTAGATGTATTTTTTGTTTGTTTGGAAAGCTGATGTGTGCTGACACAACGAAAACAACATGAGGCATTTCCGGAGAAGCCACAGTCCTGCACATAGGATTACATTCACAAAATATAAATCGGTGTTTTAGCACCTTTAATACACCAATGTGTCGGCCTGGAGGACGCTGGTGAGAAAACTGAAGAGGAAAAGGTCACAGCTGAAGCAGAAGCAGTGCATGTGTACAGGTTTTGTAAAGATGATGGTGCTGAAAGCTTCCCAGTATAAAATATGATGGGAATGTGGGCTCAGCTGCTCTGACGGGCTGCAGGACATGCTACTCTGAGGGACAAAGGACTGTTCCCTAGAAGATGGGAGTTAGTCATTAGTGAAGGCGTTCACGTATGAGAGTGAGATGAGCAGCAGAATGACAGGCAGATTGATGCTCCATCAGTAGTAATGATGATGATGTAGTGCTGGTGCTGTTGTGGTGAAGAGGGAGTCGAGTCTGAAGGAGAAGCTCTCCATTTACAGGTCAATCTATGTTCCAACCTTCATCTATGCTTGGGAACTTCAAATAGTGACTGAAACAGTTTATGGCTGTAAGAGACTTGAGTGGTATTGTATGGAGAATGAACTCAAACTGAGAGACAGTTCAAACATCTGGGGGGATACCTGGATAGATGAGAAGGCATGTGTCATTGCAGAGGTACAACTCCACACCTCTCATTTGTTTCATCCACCCGCATTCATGCCTATTTGATTTGAACAAGTTAGAAGTTGAAGTAAACATTTAAGTATGCAAAATGCTTATATGCTTCCCTTTAAATTTCCAGTGTCTCTGCTGTCCAGGCACGTAACCCACCTCTCTCATCTGCGCAGTTTATCAAACAGATGTATGAATCTTATCTGACAGCAACATTAACACAACCACTGACCCTTAGAGTTTCCTAGCTCTCATGCATTTCTATTCTCTGATCTGTCTGCTGTCTGTGTTCCTTTTCTCTTCTACAATGTCTGTCACTAGTACTCACTTTTAGAATCAGTTTCACAACCACTTTATGTGTAAAACATAATTAGGAGGATATCATTATTATGCTGTCTATCATTTCCAAAAGCTCAGTGGAGTCATCTGCTCAGAGGGAAGAAGGAGATATACTCTTTTTTTAGACATAAGCTGCATGAAAATGTATTCTTTGAATAAATAGAATCAATTTCCTGGCCACACACTGGGCAGAGAATGGAGTATATGTATACTGAAAAGAAATTGGAATCTCAAAAGTCAATTTCTACACAGTAACCAAGGCTTCAGGTCAAACTATATGAAATGTTTGTTTCTTTTCATCACAGATAAATCAGCTCATGACAGCATCATATTAATACTCTGCTTTTATATTCATCAGGGTTGTGCTGCTGCTTTAAAAATGTTGCTTTGTGCAATATCATACAGCATGCAATATGTGGAATGGCTGTTAATATTTAATCTGCTGTCAACCATCGAAGAAAGCCAAAGATGGTGACATTTTGTTGAGGATCTGTGAACTTTCATGACCAAAAAAACATATAATTGCCTCATACCGTATGTGGCAGTGAACCTGCATGCTAAAGGGTCAGAAAGTCCAGTGTGCCTTCTGGCAAGAGACATATTAGTCTGTGCGTGAGTCAGTGAGCGCATTCAATGAAAGAGTGCAAGTAAACACTGCAAGCTTTTTATCGTGACACAAGACAGATGTGTGTGAAGAGAGTCGGCTGCCAGGTCATGCTGAAAAAAAGCACCAACAAGAACATGACAAGTGTGACAAGTGTACAGTATCCCTGGAACACAAATGTATGCTTTCCTAAAAAGCACACTTAAGTCTCATCAAGAGAGCACAATAAGTAATGTTATGATGACACTACAATAGTGTGAGTTAATATTTGATGCCGATGTGGCACTGTCACACTGACGGTATCTGCTAGATGCAGCACGGGTTTACCTGTTTATGTAACACCAAATGTGAGCAGTAAATGACAATAACTGTGTCACATTCTGCAAAACTCTTAAAACTAGAATATTCTGTTTGCATCAGATGGATCATGTCATCCCTCAATGTCAAAAGAACCTCTTAAACACCCCTATGATCTATTCATAGTCATATTTTGTCCAGCTTTAAAGACAAAATGTTTGTTATATCAGGTTTGTTCTCAAAAGTCACTCCTCAGCAATATATCTGAATACCCTGCTTACATGTGTCAAACTGAGACCTCGAAAAAACTTGAAAACGAGGATCATGTGTGTCACAGAGCTATGGTTGTTGCATGCCAGAGGCTTTGCATGTTGTTGCTAACAGGACATGCATGAATGAATGAGCTGTTGTGTTGTGGCTTTTAGAGACAGGCTCCAACAGCAGGATCTTTAGGCTTATGTTAGCCTGAATGATTTGTGCATTGCATTTTTAACCATGTTATATATAAACCTTCACTCCTTCTTTCTGTCTGTCTTGCCCTACAGGTACATGTTTTTGTGGCAGTAACATCTGTCAAGTAAACAATAACTTTCAAAACAACAATGAGTACCAAACATGACCAAACCATGGTCTTCCCCTATCACTGACCTAAACTCTACGCCCAAAGGCATTTTGTGAAATGCTCGCAAAACACTCCAACGCTACAATGTCGAACACTTTGCACACAGCACTGTTTTATTCACTTTGTCTTTATTATGGACTTCTATTTGTTTCTTTGGCAACTGACACCTACACATGAGTGTGCTCTCACACACACACACACACACACACACACACACACACACACACACACACATGCACTTACACACATAAATACTAAAACTAAACTAACAAGGAACATTGAAAGTCCAAATACTCATTTATTACATTAAAAAGTAAATAATGGTCAGGTAACTTTGACCTTTGAACTTTGACCTCTTCTTAAGTGTATCAAGTCCAGTCACAGCAGATACCTGGACTTTTCTTGAGTATAACAACAGCATGATCTCGAGTCTGGTTATTCCACATTTCCATGATACTGTACAGTTCTTAAAGTACTCTTCTCTTTTTTGGTATCAGACATGTTGTTTTCCTTTACAATTCAGTACCTTCTCCATGTGAGTGGGGTCACCACAGCATCAACTGCGCAGAAGTGCCATGACAGCTTTTTATACACGCCACACACATCTACACATGTCACAGAAAAAGCAAGAGCTCCAAGTGCAGACACGAAAGTCGCTTGAAAGTCCCGACAGTCTCGTGCTGAGTCACTCTGACATTATCATCAGCCACAAAACAGAAATAGCTGGACGTCATTGATTGACAATGATGTAATACCGGCGCTTTGCCGGTATTTAAAAATGTTTGTTGATTCTTTCTGCCAATGACCAATCAGAGGCCAGTACAACTCAGCTCACAATCACAGGTAACACCTCAACACTTACTATTGTCCTCTTAAAATCCTTCAACACATGTATTAATTGGTGTAGATAGTTTATTTCAGATACAAAATCATGACGAAAAAGTTGACCCCTGAAATAAAATTATTTCTTATTATTCTTATTACTAATTATTTTTTATTATTTTATTATAACATTTTGCCCAAGGGGGGTTGCAGAAATTTAGATGTAACTAAATTACAAGTTCTGTGAGTAACTGTGATTTAAATGATTAAAGTTATGTTTATTATGTCATTAAATCTCCCTGTGTCTGCGTAGATTTTCTTTGCGTACTCTGGCTTACTCCCACCATCAAAAGCATGCTAAGGTTCATTTTTTACTCTAAATTCTAAATTACCCATAGGTGTGAATAGTTGTCTGTCTTTCCATGTTGCCCTCCAATGAACGGTGACTCGTTCAGGGTGTAACCTGCCGTGCACCCATCTGACAGCTGGGATCAGCCCCAGCACATCCGGAGCAACAAGAGATGACAAACTAACTGTTACATAACTGTAACTGAATGCTCCTCAACTCTGCCCACAACAAAATTACTTTGATACATTTCTGTCTTAACAATGTCATTTTATATTAAACTGCATGCATTGTTGAAAAAAATTACACATATATGAGGAATGTCTTTCAGCTGTGTTAATGCAGGGAAAAAAATAGGAGAAGTGTGGTGATTGAAGACTGTCGGCTGTCAATCAATCATATGGGACATGTAAAAGAGAGTTACCTTGGCAACCAGAGTCCAGAATGTCCATGACTTAATCTCTTAATAGGAGTGCGCAGCTTTACTCCCCAAAACGCTAGGTGTCTTTTCATCAAACTCCTCTTTCCCAAGCACTCCAAAAACAATCTGGGACTGAAAAGTCAGTGTTGGCTCTCCACTCAGTGGATCAGTCAGTACATTGACAGTATATGCTGTCATCTGGGTTAGATGGTGTGGCAGAGCATGTGTGTGTATGTGTATGTACTGGCAAATTTAGCTCAATGATGAATTGTGCTAAATGTGACTATGACTACAAACTATGTACTATGTATGTTTGTCAAATACAGTAACTGAATGGTTTGAATATGGATAAACAACAAAATATAAAATATGTCTATTCTTACATTTTCTGGTTAATTTTAGATCCATTACATTCCTTATTTTTCATATTGTACTTCTAAAGTATCCTAAAGATTTTGGATGAGGTTTGTTATGTCCTGAATAAGCAGGTTGATATTTTTTAAATATTTATCTCACATCCCTCTTTGTCCTCTCATAAAAATGCCCTGGCTATGCTCTGTTGCAGTGTGTGGCGATCTCCCATTGATAGCAGACTGAGATCAATGACATCACTGACTCAAGAGACCTTGATATGATGCATGAGCCTATTGGGGTGTGTATTTGTGTGTGTGTGTGTGTGTGTTTAGCAGTGTGTATGTCTGCGTCTATGTGGAGACTAATTCATAATGATGACAGGAAATATTCCATCATATCCTCACAGTCAGTCATCTTTACCCAACAGCGGGGAGGAGAGAGGCACTGGCTAAGGAAGAGAGACGGGAGGGAGGGAGGAGTGGAGCAGATTGAAAGAGATGAAGGTGAACCAAGACGGAGACCGACAGGGATGGAAATGGGAAGATGAAGCATAATGATGAGCACATTTGTATTGCGCCAGGCAACATATGCCATGGAATACGGTTAATTTATTATTTGTCATTTGTTATGTCACAGCAAGCTAAAAACATCCAAAAATAGTGAAAAAATACTGACTAAACATCTGGAGAGTTCTTTTCATTTTGTCATTCATTCAGTGCTGCAGTTTTCTCCTTATGTTTCTTCAAGAACATTCCCCCATCAACATGTATATTGTAAAACATTTCTTGTTTGACAGCATCTGACAGGGTGGTTTACTTTCAACAACATGTCTTGTGCATCTTAAGGTTAGTTGCCATGACAAACTGTAGATTGTTTGGAGTCAATTTGTGCCAACTTACAGTCTGCACACTGGTAGAATAATTTAAATTGTAAATGGAAATAGAAAAATATTTGGGAGAAAGCAGGACAAAAAAATGCTCCCTCAATTACAACAACCGCATCTGTGTTGTTTTCATTTCCCCAAACTTGTTTACAAGCCACCCAACACCAAAGATTCCAGGCACAACTGAACAGAGCAAACATTTTGGTAATTCTGAACGGTCCCCTTGCACCTGAGCTCCGGTCGGTGCAACCAGTTGCAAGGGATTCCACCTGTTCAGTCACAGACCGTCTCAAACATTATGACTAATCAGCTACAAGCCTGAGATGGGTACCCACAAGGGGCGTATCTGTGACTGTGTGATGTATACTGCCACAACAACGATGACTAACTTTTGGACGGAGAACAAGAAGGATGCAACAATGTCTTTAAAATAATAGCTTGACAAATAATAATTCTAAAGCCACATCAGAACAACTGTCACAGTCAGACATAAAAAAAGTGTCAAGTGTTAGTTTGTTGTGCTGTTCCACTGTACAGCACCACGCAACACATCAAATAATGTGTAAGGTCACAATTACACGTAGTTGGATGCTTCTGGTGCCTGGAATCTTTGGTCTGGACTGGAATGAAGATAGTGGTGAAACTGCAGCAATAAACATTGAGCAAACAAACAGGTGAACTAAATGATACGCAACAAACACCGCCTGACAAACAGCATTAAGAAGATCTTGTGGTTTAGACCAAAAAGCAACTGATTGATACTGTATGTTAAAGGGAATAGACGTTGCAACCTCTATGTGCAGACGTCCATAAGGACATTCACAAGAAGCTACTCCTTCCAAATTGTCAAATGCATTTTTATCACTCAAACTGAAAAAGGTGAAAATCAAATGTTATATTTGCTGATCTATTCAAAAAATTCTAGAAATCTGAGTGGTCCAGTGTTATCTATGGTCTTTTTTTCTTGGCAGCTGATGAGCCCAGAATGGGGTGGACAAAGCTCTCAGCATAGCAGACATCTTTGTTCCAGCCCTAATCTATGAATACACTCTTGGGATAATCGTGAGCAAATGAGATCGCTGAAACAAGCAGCCAAGATGAGGTTACTTCACAGGGCGATTGGTCTGTATCAAGGCTGTCTGGTTGATTGAACGGCTCAGCAATTTGGAGGGACCTCACTATTGAGCTGCTGCATTGAGAGGAGCCAGCGGAGGTGGCGCTCTGTATTCAAGACATGAATGACGGAGGGGCGACACCAATCCCTGGCTAGAGAAACACCCAGAGGGAGCTGGAGGATGATGAGAGGGCAAAAGGACTTTTCACTGCTTGGCAGAATACCATTTACCTGGGTAGATAATCTGAAGATGGTGAATGAATAAACAATAGGTGTAAATATTCGTAGAACTTATTTTGAGATTCATTTTAACGTCAGGCCAGGAAAGATGTTGAATGAGATCTGATCTGAGAGGATTAATTTTATGGCTTGAGCATCAGATATTCAGCATAAGATGCCATTTGTTGTTTGCATTTCATGCTAACCAGAGGGCAGCCAAAGCGATGACACATTTTAATATCAACAGTTTCCTTCATATAACCTGCTACAACTGCTTGTGATTAAAATACATTATCCCCACATATTCATTAATGCATATTAGTGTGCATTAATTATACTGCAGGCTGGAAAATCGTCTGTATCTGTTAGGGTCATCACTGTTATTGTATAAATAACAATCTGGCGTCTGGGGTGTGTCACTGTCAGTGAACATAACCTTTATTCAGTTGTTGTATTTCAGGTAATCATGCTGATGGTCGGCAAATCATGTGGATCCCAACCTGAGCCCTTTATTTAAAGGAAGAATCCCGCTTAATAATTAGAGAAAACAATGTACTTGCCTAAAACATATGAGGTATTTACAGAGCACTGCCAAGCACAAAACCCACATTGCATTGAAAAGAAAAATACATCGTATCGTAACTGCGGGAAGAGGTGCTACATAATAACACTCCTCTGGGTTACCATAGTAACTTTGCTGATGAGGTCACGTTCTCATCTTTTGTTCCATTCTATGTAAAACTAAGCATCACTTTTGTGAGTTCAAGCAG
>CAAKHB010006251.1:0-12021 GCA_901007665.1 Aeoliscus strigatus | reverse complement strand
TCTCTCTCTCTCTGTGTGTGTGTGTGTGTGTGTGTGTGTGTGTGTGTGTGTGTGTGTGTGTGTGTGTGTGTGTGTGTGTGTGTGTCAGAAAAAAGAAAAATTGAGAAAATATGCCAACTAAGACGAATGAGTGACATAGAGAGAAGGACTGTGTTACATGGGGTCAGGGTCAGAAAAGAGAGCAAAGGGGAAAGAGCAATGAAATAAGAGACGGCTTAAAGATATGTTCACATGCACACACAGGCATAGTGTGTATAATTTCCTCCTTTTCCTGCTTCCTCTTTGATTTTCATGAATACATGTGGTTAAAAAGAATTGCTGTTGCCACACTAATGTTACAATAACTCCATTGGTCTGTCCTCCTTTTCTCCTCCTCCTGTCTCTGTGACTGTCTCTGCAATGTTCATTAGTTGTCAATCAACATCCCACTATGTTTCTCTGATTAATGAAGACATAAATAACAAACTGTGTCTGTGCACGTCTGATTACCTAATTCCAGGTGGTATAATATTAGACTGGAACAGGGGTTTCATTATGGTAATATCATATTTTCATGTGATGGGCAGGTGTTAGTTTCACTCTGTGGAATGAGAGGTTTCAGTTTTCCCCTTTAACATGTTTATATATATATACAGCATAATTACCTCTCTTATGGCTCTTTGCTGTGTAATTGAAAAAGCAGTAAATATTCTGTGTGTAAGTGTTGTTGGAATGGAGCAGTAATATTTGGCAGATAAAACTGGTCACTGATCAGTTTGGGACCATGCTGAGATCTGAGTGAAAATGTTCTTGTCCTGTTTCGGATGATCTCTCTTATTTTATTCATGAGTAAATGAGTAAATTCAATGAGTAAATATTGTTTAGAAGTGTGTAATGAGATCTGGGGACTAATTCCAACACACAGTCTAGTTTCAGACATGAAAGCATCATTTGCTGAAAAGATTTAATATCATTACTTTGATTCTGTGAAACACATGTTTCAGTAAAGGATAAAGAATGTATTCATTATTTAAATTGACTTAGTGTTCATTTAATTTCAGTCATTATAGAGACATCCACCACTGTGTCTGGGCTTAAGGATGTGATTGATTGTTTCCAGTATACAGACTCACCAAAAGTCTCACCAGAGCACTTCAGTGCTTCAACATTTTTCGTAAGTTTATGACTGTACAGTGTTCAACTCATTTGATTATCCATTTCTAAAGATGCCCATCTTCAGCAGGCAACAGAGCCAATGAGTGAAATAAACTTAGGGAATAAGAACATTTGAATTTTCAGGAGGCCAGAATCCCACAGCAGATGAGCTCCAGGACACGAGTTGACATGATGTTTCATTTCAATAACAATGTCTGTGTGCAGTTGGCTGTCTTGGAAATTTCCCCAGGTGGACACACGTATTCTTCTCACACGCTCTCTCATACACATTCACACACACACACAGTTAATTTTCTCTTATATTCCCTCTGCACCACTTTTAAAACCTGCTCTATTGATACTTTACTGTTCCACTGAGACCTCTCAAAGAAATTATGTGCAGACAAGATTTATTGTGCGCACGCACACTCGCAGACACATACACACTCACACTCGCACACACAAGACTGCAGTTATCATGCAAACACACCTTCTCTCACACCAAGAGAAGCAGTCTTTCCCACAAAGAGAAATGTACAAACACACACAGTTTCGGGGGGAAGAACCTATTTAAATGCTAAGTAAGCGGTCTCTCTCTTTTGGGATGGCATGATTATACAGACGATCTCATAAGCAATGCTTCGCAACTGGATTTGCACATGTAGAACTTAATTACAAACGGCCCCGTTTTTCTCTCTGTGTTGAATTCATGGGAATATATCTATTGAGAGAGGTGTGATTGAAGCAATTACCTCGCTTCTGGGTATGTTTGCATGCACACGCGTCCGTGCATGTGTGTGTATATAAAGCAAATCTATCATCAGTTTAGCCAAGATTAATGTTTACATAAACAGCTTTGCGCCCAGTCGCCAGATTCTCTCTCTAAACACTCTCTCGACTTTGTATTCATGTTTGTGTGTCACACACTCACATACACGTTCAACTGAAAAAAGGAGTCCCAGTGAGTTGACAAAATGGACTAAATATGGGGTAAGCTAATGTAATATGAATACTGAATAAACAGTTGGCTGTTAAGTGGCTCAAACTGATCGGGCTCTGGACCGTCATCGGAGGAGAGAAATACTGCACCTCAAATGAGGTAGAAGACGCAAAGGTGTCTACACAAGTGGTCACTCATCATAGCTTGTCAGGGTCTGATCATGGAGGTAGAATGTTTGTTTTTTTTTTATCTTCCTCCCATTCGCCTGCCCATGCACTACACCCTCCCACTCCCTTCCCTCATGCTCGCTCAACCAATTATCTGCATTTTTTTTAAATCAATCTGCAAGCAAAGTCATGCCCAGACAGGGGGGGTTAGCTGCCCTTTAAGACAGGAGGTTGCTAGCTCCATCCCCAGGATGAGCATGGAAACAAGATGGGATACAGGACTCCCAGGATTTGAGGCGTGTGTGTGTGATGTGTGTGTGTTTCTCCTATGTATAGTAATGTAGTAATAGTATATAGTAGTAGTATATAGTCCCCTTGTGGTATAGTCATACCGTATATTCACGGGTGCAGTAGCTCATGTAGGGATGAATAAAGGCTTTTCGATTCTTTTTCTTCTCAATTACAAGATGAGCCACCAACCTGAGTGTCCTACTCCTCCAGTGTCTTCATTCTCCTTTGTGAAAAGTGATTGACATTTGCATGTCCATACTTCATCGTACATGTCTAAAAAAAGTGTCAGAATTTTAATGTTTATGACTTGGCTGGCAGGCATAAATATTTTCTCTGCAATCCTGCAATCTTGTTTGTGACAGTGGTTCATCTTTAAGTTGTAAAATAAATATTCACCTTCCATTTGCATAATTGTATAATATTTATAATGTGTTTATGTGACACCAATAGTTGAGACGTCCGTCTTGATGTATAAATGGTTAAAGATTTGTATGACTGTTCAATAACTGTTCAATCAGCACGGACTTTCAGTACCTAAGAGCATACAGCATGGCGGATTGCCTATGCCAACTGGCCCAGCAACACTGTCGATTGTCTTTATCCGACTCATGTTGCCAGGCAACTACAGATCAGCTGAAGATTCCATGATTTGTATTTCTAATCCTGTCAATCTTCGCTGAATTCCTTGCCATAACAGAAACGTTTAATTAATTATATCTAATAAATACTGCAGCGATGATTGTCAAATTCTTCCCTGTGCTTTATCTTTGTTTCAGTGTGACTTGTTTATATCTTTTCAGCCATTTAAAATTTAACTCTGTTTGCAATCAAATTTTACTCTTTGGTTGGAGAGGACTGCTCCGCAGACATTTAGTTACATGGAATCAGTGAGATAAACAATGAGAAGATTCAGGTTATAATGCTCACATCTTCCTGGATCAGTTGTTACTTGTCAGCCACAACAGAGAATGAACACTGCCATGAGTGCGCTTTCAGAGGATCAACACACCACATCACACAAACTCCTGAAAGCCTGCAGAGTCCGTTTCTGCTGTGTCACACAAAACCTTCTATCACCAAACTGGACACACAGTACATCAGAGGTCTTAATGGGCCAAAATATAACACATTTTCATAAGGAAACTAATAGCAAAGAGACACTTTGCAGAGTCTGTTGGAGAAAAACAAGACATGTGCACTACTACAACTTTAAAGTGTTATATAAACATCAGCTGAGAGAACCTGTACTAAAATAAGTACTTCACACATATGAATGTACTTACACTAGAGTTTTCCCATCACACGAGTCACTATTGTTCTGGTCTCATTCTCGCCAAAAGGTCCTACAATCCAATTTAACATGAGTTCTGCCACAAAATGATCTGAGACATATTATCCTGGAAAATCATGAAATGACAAACAGAACACAGTAAGCATCTTCTGTCAAGTTAAGACGCCATTTTAGCATGAGCGTTCATTCAGACTGTGGCTCTGCCAGAGTCACCAGAGCTGGTGCCAGTACAGACTGGCAAGCCAAGACGGAGGCGCTGCTCAGCATTATAATGTTACAGCTGCGTATCAACACAATGTGGCACTGCAGATCAAACTGTTTGCACAATTTTCTTTTGGATAAGAACTTTTAGTCAGTTATTTTTCTTTATCAGCAGGAAAACATCCTGCTGATCAAATTACTTTGTTGGATGGAAAAATAAAGTTACTTCCTTCTCCTCTCCAGTAATGAAGCCATGGCCACTGTGAACAGAGACTGGTGGATATAAATGGAAAGAGAGAGGGTAGCGAAAGCATAAAGGACACATGGGAAGAGAAGAAGGCTCCATTGTTTCTTATTTTCTCAGGCACAGGGACAGACTGCTGAGGGGACAGAGAACGCCATTCTCTAGAGGACTATATGTTTAATCTGCTATTTTAAACCTCCACACACACCTCCACATATACGCATTGTTAATGACATCATGGAGAATAATAGTCTTCAAGCGATGCGGGAGGATCCTCAAAATTCACATCTCAAAGAAATTACTGATCATTCTCTCACTTCCATTAGTCAGTATATATATATCCTGAGCTTTTACGTCAATGGGTGCTTGATTTACGTGTAAGTCAATGTACGAACATTGGCACTTAACAGGCTGTGACTGTGTCATGCCTGTTGGCTGTGATTGCACCACTGTTGATTTGAAACCATTTAAACTGGCAGTGACATGTATAATCCCTGTTGATTTAAATTTAGCAGTCTTTGAACAGAGCCATGCCCCGACACCTCTCACTGATAGACTTTGAAGTCTGACAAGATGCCTGAGCCACGTTTAGCCTAGCTGATGGTCTTCAGTTTACAATAGAAGTGAGAGTTGCTGATCAGCTGCTGGATAATGATGATTTACAACGCTGAAAACTCTACATGAAGCGACTTTGACACGAAGATTACTTAAAGTTAGTGCAATTACACACATTTTCAACGACAACATGGTGTAATAATGCCCCCATGTACTGCATGTGTAACCACAGTGTGTCCTTTGTGACGAGTTTACATTCATATCAGAAATACGAATACAACTGGCTCATTGGTGTTGATGTCTCTCTCTCTCTGAATATATCTGTGCCTATTTCTTCTAATTTGAAATGGCCAAGTGTATCAGCATGTCGAAGTGTCCTTTAGCAAGACAAAAGCAACACCAAACCCTAAATTAACTCATTTAAATTGAGAGTGTGTATGAATGGGTGACTGTGAGGCTATGAAGGAATGGGGGAACCCTCAGAGGTGTAAACAGCTGCATAGTACTTCAGGAATATTAAATCATCATTGGGTGTGACAGGGTGTGATGTTTTCACTTTGCACTATGTGTGACCTCTTTTGTATTCTGTTTTGTCTTTGTATGAAGCATGAAGACTACCATACATCCAAACTGCTAACTATGTCAAAATCACCTTGAGAAGCCATTGCCTGTACTGCCTTTATGGATGATCTGCATTCAAATCAAACTGACAGCAGTCAATCACACCGTGCAAGTAAGAAGCAAAGTAACTCTGATCCAGGAATGTATCATGGTTCGCTGGTGGCAAAGTTACTGGGTGAGTAACTCTGTGACAGAAATGTATAAAGACCGCAGGAAAACCAAATGGGACCATGATACGTAGTACACATTGTGGATCAGGGCTAGTGGGAGAGGGAGGTGACAGACAAGCTATTAATAACTTCATTGGGACAGCAAAGTTTAGACTTGAAATTGATTAATGTGGGACTCACTAACACAACTCAAGACTTACAAAAAGACATCTTTGTTCCATCTCTGGTTCGCTGGCTGCTAAAGCATGTACAATCTAAAAGTCTCAATGATGTGAAACAAGGTTTGTCAGCCTGTCTAACTAATTACATTATCAGCCCGGCTCGTAACAGGAACACATTTTATTATCCTCGAAAACATCTGCTCTGAAACAAAGGATGGGAGGGTTAGCTTACGTAGACATGCTAGGAAATTAAAGTTTTTCCTTTAACTGTTTCATGTTGTGTACCTCTACTCCTGAGCCCTTCCAGACTGTCACATCCCCGGTAGTGTTGTCTGAGATGATTGATCCTACACAATGTGTTTTAACTTTCAGACCTGTTTTAACAAACCATACAAAAACTCCCCCCCAGACCATCACAGACAACACAGACAGACTTTGGAGTCATTCAAATATGGCCAAAAACTGTCATGGGGTGTCAGTTTGCTTTTATTTTGTTTTTAGTTTTTTTTCCCCTCTCTCTCCTGTGTCGGCAGTGGAGGTGTGGCCAGGCAGAGCAGGGAGCAATCAGCACACCTGGACCTTATCATTGCACTGATTGCTCCTGCTCTTAAGAAGCACTCAACCCACGGCCAGATTGTTTGTGCTCTTTGCCAGACACTCCAGCCCGTTCTTCCTTGTCTGTCCTCGTGTTACTCTCTCGTCCTCACTCATTTTTTCATCTGCCTTTGTGTGCGTCTTTAGTTCGTTTCTCCCATGTTGTGGCGCTCTCTTCCACATTGTTGTATTGTTTTTCCCCTACAAGCTCACAACGGTGTAGTGCTCTTTCAGTTTCGGCGGACTTTCTTTTCTCGTGCATGTTCAATTGCTGCTTGTGCAATAAAATGTTGATTACGACTCCCTGCGTTGTCGTGGTTGTCTCTGCACTTTGGGTCCAATCCTACACCTCGGGCTACTCACCCGCTTAACAGTACAATCTGGCCACAATGGACCCAGCAGGGGCTCTGCACAAGGAAGGGGATCCCGCGGTCCAAACAACCTCGCGCTACCAGGGTGCCTGGCTTAGTCACCACGACCAGGCACTGAATTCATTGCTTGAGGCAACTCACGGCACAGGTAAGCCAGCTAGCCACGCAGGTGGTCACCCTCACCACCGCGCCGGTCACCACCGTCGTGCTAGCCGCAACACAGGCACCTGCTCCTGAGCTTAACTCTGCCAGAGATATTGCCAACACGAACCCGCAGCCTTACTCTGGTGCGGTCGTGGCTTCTTGTTCCAGTGCCGCTTAGTTTTTACCTCAGACTGTGCTAAGCTTTACTACCTGATCGGTTTCCTCTGCCCAGAGGTGCTAAGTGGTCGGCCTGAGTTCGATGCGCTCTCCTACGCTTTGTCAAGCTGTTTTGCGCAGTTTGACCACCTGGATCACCGTGGCAATGCCATGTCCCGACTACTGAAATGGACCATGTAGTCCGCCACCAGCCAAGACCTTTAGCAAATTACACGGTCCGGTTCAGGACCCTGGCCAACCAATGCCAGCTGGAATGAGGAGGCATTAAAGGCTGCGTTCACCAGGGGCCTGAACGAGCACGTCAAGGACGAACTTGTGTCCCAGGGTAGTCCGGCGAACCTTGACACTCGTTTCACTGGCTATCCAACTGGATAACTGGCGGCCGGAGCGGTGGTGCGACCGGACCGGGCAGAGAACCAAGCTTCCCATCGCGGACCGCACTCAGTCACCGTCTCCCACTCCTGATGAGGAACCGATGCAGTCGGGTGTCACTCCAACACAAAGATTACAGCGGCTTAGGTCCCTGCCTGTGCAGCGGTGTACCCTCACATCTCATCTCCCAATGCCCCGTTCGGCCAAAACATTCCGCCTGGCAGTAGAAGTGGGCAAACTGTCGGGCCGGCCCAATTTCCTCTCATACCAAAAAGTATAAAAACAACCTTGTGGTGTACCGATGCCTCTTCATTTCCAGAAGATTAGACTATAAAAAAACACTTTGAACTGCAGACGAGTGATTAAATATGATTTCAGTTGTACTTTGGACTTGGCTTTTGATTGAATTTAAATTGCCTTTCATTTGGTTTCACGCATCCACGTTTACTCACTGATCGCATTTGGCGATGTTCTTTTCATGCATTAAACTTTTTTTTTTTATTTGCTGTTTCTTTGCCTCCATCACATGCTCTGAAATACTGTATGGGAAAAATGGTTTATCAATGTAGGGAAGTTTATTAGTGACCTGATTTTACCAGACGTATGAAGGTTTTAATTCTGAAATAGTCTGTTCAAAATAAGCCAGCTCTTTATATCTATGCACTTTAACAGCTGATTCACTTCCACAGTATTTTTATAGGCAACAAAGTAGATTCAGCACAGAAACATGTCGAATCAGTTTTACAAGGCGCTGATCTTTGCCATATTATGGCTGCTGTTTTAGCAGGCTGGGGCTGCACTGTTGCTGCTGTGTACACTATTACTCCATTTGATCAGAATCCATAGGGACTGGCCTGTCAGACCATGTTAAGTCAACTCAGGATAGGCTACCGACACTGGTAGATGTGCTGAAGGGTGAGCTGGAGAGTCAGTGAGGAGGAGGTAGGTCTGTTTGTGTGTGTGTGTGTGTGTGTGTGTGTGTGCACCTATGAGCTCATAACGGGCAATACAATTTTAGAAACATAAGTATGGAATGAATAATAT
Source organism: Aeoliscus strigatus (assembly GCA_901007665.1). Classification (NCBI taxonomy): domain Eukaryota; kingdom Metazoa; phylum Chordata; class Actinopteri; order Syngnathiformes; family Centriscidae; genus Aeoliscus; species Aeoliscus strigatus. The sequence continues at coordinate 3,544 of CAAKHB010006251.1, read as the reverse complement.
GCTCATTGTGTTTTACTTCATTTTTATTCCTCTGACTCAATTGTTTAAATACTTCCACATCAAATCAGAGTTGGAGAGAGTGAAACAAATGATGGTGGAATGAAATTTGGGGAATGATTTGATATGAATTAGCTCAGGGTGAAAGAATGTAACATGACTGTTATTAGATGGTTAAAAACACTACTGAGTGATGAAGGAAGATAATGACAGAGATTGAAGGGTAAGATCTGGAATCCAGATAGAAGATGCTCAATATCCCCGAGGAGGTAAAATCAAAACTTGAAAGAAAATGCATCCAAACGTTGATGGTGTTGACGTCTGAAATGAGTGAGTTGAAATGGTCAGTAAGTGTGATGAAATGTTACGGGCCTGCTACCAGAACGAGTAACACAAGGACAGTTAATTGGTGCAGCTATTAGGTGTCTGCTGTCAGCGGTAGTGTGAGAAACACAACATTTTTGGTCCTGTTCTGCACGTGTGTGTGTTAAAACTACAGCTACAGTGTGTACAGCTGTAACTGCTAAACACCTTTTCATTTTCAAAGAACTCCAATCAAAGTTGGGAAAATCAGCCAGCTCACATGCATACTAGAATGTCCCATGAAGTATAGCTGCTCCCACTGGATAATCTTGGTTCAAACACTCATGTCAGCAGGCAGCCACCCTGCTGACTGTGAGTAAGACACTGAATCACCCAATTCTTATCAGCTGCAGGGCTCCATTATGAGCTGCGCCTGACCTCCACGGAGATGTGAACTGACCTACAGGCGCCACAACAGTTCCACAATGTCACTTTTAGATAGAACCAGTGTAACCCAACACTCCACATTCTGTAGTGTACCATCATTATCATGCCCGTCTGAAAACTGGCAAAGGTGTGTTTTGAGTCTTTTTAACAGCTACCTTTCTTTTCTTGGTGGTTCCTCTCATTCATTCAAACCACAGATTGTATAAAATCTGGCTAGTTTAATATCCTTCCATGATAAGATAAAATAAAGTTAAAATAAAGTTAAATAAAATATCTTAGAATACAAATGCTTCTGTAAGCTTGCTTCAAATACAGACAGTATTAAAATCACATGCACTCGAAAAAACAGCTATGGAAAACTACATTAGATCTTGTCTTAACTAACAAGACGGCCCTGCCTTTGCAACTGCCATTATTCCAGTCGAACCACTACGAATGGAATTCATTTGATTGTCCTCTGTTTCCCCTCATATTTTTTAACAACATACAGACATTTAAGATGCAACAACAATGCACCTTTATCCAAAGTTCTCTGAATACCAAAGGTTCGAGTGAGCCACTGACCTGTTTGGTGTCACACTGATGTTGGCATTTGTTGTTTCTCAACAAGTGACATAAAATGCAACAAATGACATTTAGGTTCCTCTTGGCATGAATGGTGTAACCAAATGTGGGGTTGAAGAATCATTCTAGCAATCCATGCAACATGGACAGTCACTATGAACTGAGCGCTCCGTGGCAGAGGTGAAGATGAAGTTGACCAAGCGGATATAATTACCTGCCACATGTCCTTTTCCTCATTTTAAGACCCTCACTGTCCATGTCTTGTTTGTGCATGTTGTTGTTTTTTTGTTTGCTCAAATAATGCTACAAGTCGTGCAGTATTCTCCCAATTATACTTATATTTGTTATTGTGTTACTGCTAATAAGTAAAGTAAAATGCCAAAAGAGAAATCTCACTAGATGCAGATTTGAACTGATGTTTTGGTTTTAAGATATTCTTCATAAACCAGCAGCCTGATTCGGTTCCTGCAGCTGCAGAAATGTCATTGATTATAATTTTGTCAATTTTGTTTTACACTTTGATCCTTTAACATGCATGACAAGAAATGGTCTCAGTCTTACAGATGTGAAAGGATTTCTTTTGTCTTTGTTTGACATCACCTTGATCATAATGCTCTTTGAAATGTCTTCGGTGCCATAAGAATGCCACACGTGGCATGTGGCGTGTGGTTGATCTATGTAGGATAAGAGAAGTCATTGCCTTTGCAAGTCACAGCTTTACCAGTAATTCAACATGACTATTCATTAATCATCACAGTCAAAGGCAGCTGTCACTTTTAAGTGACAGAATTAACTTAAATTAGGTCAGAGCTGTTCAGTAAGAAGAGCTTCTACCAGCCACACACACAAGTTGTGGTGCAACACTATTCAGCGTTGTCCTCTGCGAGGCTTTTTGGAAACACTTATGTGAAATTGTTGGTTCTTCTGCTGCCACCAATTTATATCAATTGAACATTTAACTGGTGCAAACAGGCTGAGTCTTCTGGAGTTTATTGCTGTCCAACATCATCTACCCTCTGTCTCCAACCTGCTCTCCACTCAGTCTTGACATGTCCACCACCTTTTTGCGTGCCTCAGCTTTCTAGAGTTTATTGGTCTGTCTCTCTGTATAAATATCCCCCTGTCAATTCACTGCATCTCCTCTCATCCCCTTCCCATATTTATTCTTCTCATCTTTTCTTTTGTGGATTGTGCACCTCCTTGTGCTGCGATTCTGAAATCCTTTTCCTCCTGCTGCCTCTGTATTCTGTCCTTTACCTGTTAACTCTTTATTTGTATACGCACATGCAAAGAGCTTAAAAATACTTTTTAAACCTGGTTTATATCAGTTGCGCAGCAAGTCAGAAAACACATTCTCTTGACAATAAAAAGGTCAAGAAAACCACTGAAACGCCATCAGTACTACAGTCCTCCTCTTCTTTTTTCAATCTTTTCTCCTTTTCTCTGTAGATCTTCTGCCGATCAAACTTATGCACATTCTTATTTAAAACATTTTATTTCCTGCAGCAGTAACTAATCTTAAGCTCCCTGGGAGATAAATTCATAGTGTACCAACCATTTTTATTTTCTACTTTTTATTCTGTCTTGCTGTTGCTATGTCAGGAAAATCTGAAGCAATTGTGTAACTTTGGCATCAGAATCACAATTGCTTTTTTTATCCCAAAGGGACATTTCTTTGTTACAACAGCTGAGCATAACAAGAAAGTACACTGAACAAATTGGAAAGGAAAAAACCTAAAACATACATTGTAGAATAATAACTTTTTGATAAGGTAATAAGGTACAGATAACACACACACAGGCTTTATTGCACATTACCAGTATGTTTCTGAACATGCCAATAATCTGACATAAATGTTTCATCCGTGGAAATGTGTCATTTTTCAGCCCATCTCCTCTTCATCATAACTGAGTGAACATGTCGGTCTGAACTCTCTTTTCGCCGCTCCTCATCCTCATCTCATCCCTTTTGCTTGGCATAAACTGCGCCTCCTCTCTATCCTTCTAACAAATTTCAATGTTGGCCAGTGCGACAGTCGTTTTGTCTGTTCTGGTCAGATCTATAAAACACCGGCATCACTCTGTAAATCAGCAGACACACGTAGTCTCCAATGGGGTTTAGTCTCCCTCTGTCCTGATGAGTTTTGTGCACCTTGTTGCTAACCACCCAAGTCAATTAAACCCACGCATCCCTCTCCTGTGTGTGTGTGTGTGTGTGTGCTCTGAATGAATG
>CAAKHB010006250.1:24496-35448 GCA_901007665.1 Aeoliscus strigatus | reverse complement strand
GACCCCCCCCCCCCCCCCGTCGTCCGTACCTGCGCCGGTGTCCTCCCACCACTGCCCGAGCTGCCGCGCAGGTGGACCGGGCTGCACGGTCTGAAGTCCCGCCCGCTGCCTCCCCGGTTGTCTGCGGTCTCCGGCTCACAGTCGCCGACCTCCTCCTCCCCGCAGCTGCCCGGGGTGTCAGCTCGGTCCTCGGCTCTGTGACTCCGGCTCTCAGCAGCGTCCACAGCCGCCGTGGCGCGCAGAGAACCCATCTGGTTCCCCCGGCGCAGCTCACCTGAGCCGCCTTCCGTCAGCACCGAGTCCCGGTAACGCAGAACCAGTAGGAACTGGACGGTCTCCCCAAGATAGACGTGCGTTCTCCGCGGAAGACTTGAATACTCCGCCGGGTCTGGGAGGCCGGTTATTGGAGCGGCAGGGAAATACATAGAATACTCGAACGGCGTCTCCATGTTTACAACTGTTAGCAGCTAATGCTAACATCCGTTGCAATGTAAACAGACCGAGGCGGAAGTGCCGCGGCCTTTTTATGGAACGCACGTGAGCATCGGTCCGTCTATTTCCGGAAAACAATTCATTTACAATAAATTCACTTCATTAGTGCAAATCGTCCGGGTCACGTCCGGTGAGCAGCGACGTGTGGCGAACCCTCTGCCACTGGCGGCGCAGCAGGTACCGAACTACAGTAGGGCGGTCAATCGATAACCGACACGCTTTGCCAGACACAACTAATCAACAACTATCGCGTCGGACATTTGGCAAATGGTAACAGCACAAACTGATAGCTGCAATAAATTACTATAATTACATATAATTGTTTTGTGTGTGCACATGTGAATATGTAACACACAGTTGTATGTATATATACGTAATATTGTATATATCATATTTTTGTTACTTTCCTGCACTTGCATACTATGTTATATGAAATATAGTTGGTATTAGTAAGTCCCAAGCGGGTCACATCTGAGTTGTTGAATAGTTTCAACTCACCAGCTGAATGCCCTGAATCAGAGACTTTGGACTGCTCAAAGAAAAGTTGCTTTTATTCAGTACAACAGAAACAGAACAATGGATGCACTCAAAGAGCATGTTCTACTACAAAGTTCTACAAGAATACATAGTTTCAAGTAAAATTCAAGGTACAGCGTCGCACTCTGAACTAACTCTTGCACCTCCAGATCAGTTATCGGCCATGGACTTCCTCTGGTTATGGGGGTCAGGAAAAAAAAAAAAAACGTTAAAATTATGTCTTCAGTTCAGTGACCTCTGAGAACGGAGCTGATTGACCTGATGCAGAACAAACCTCTGAGACTTTCTCTTAAATCCAGTCCAGACCATAGATTCCAAGCAACAGACCGTATCGCCATCTTCCTGCAACAGTCCAGTTCACACCGAGCTGAGAATTGATGTAAACAAGTGTTTCCATGGCAACGGTTGTGTTGCAACATGCCGTAATCCCACCGGAGCACCTTGTCGGTAACAAATCTGTATCCGGAAACCTAATCCGTACTTGATCCTATGCATGCGTCCAACAAACAGTACCACCTTGTACTGAATCTCACCGCTGTGTTTTGGCCTTTTCTCTGTTTTTCTTTGTTTACGTCCAGCGATGACTGAAAGTGATCGGCAAAAAAAAAAAATCAGGCACATGCCCCCTACGATCAAGTACAGATCAAGATTGGGACACATTCAAGTCTTCTTGTAGTTCATTACGACCTTTCTTCACGTTAGCGTAGCATTTCAAGCTAGTGTTGTAAAGACACACCACGAAGATTTATCAGTGCCTCAGCCATGTTTGTTTTGTGTGTGTGTGTGTGTGTGTGTGTGTGTGTACGTCACACAGCCAGGTCGCGGCTGATTGGTCAAAACATCATCTGCCATGAAAAAGGTGGAATCTTTGGTCTGGACGTTCATACAATATGTGAAAATAAAAACGACACAAATGGCCACAGTGCCACATCAGGACGTCTTTAACCCAGTTTGCCTGAAAGAATAAAAAAGTTTAGAGGACATTCGTCCATCGTCTGCAGGTTTGTGTATTCACTGGTTCATAAAGTCTTTCAATTGTGACTCATCAAATAACTGGAGGGAAATGACACAAGATCTAATTTTAAACGTCAGAAATCAGGGATTTTGCTCAGTGGCGTCTGTTGTTGTCTCCTTGAAAACAAGCCAGTGCCTCATCTTCCACCTGCGAGCAGCACGCTCCGCCCGTGACACAAGCGGACCCTTTGTTCCTCGTCATCAGCCAGCGGCTCTCCGCCGTTTGACAGATCACACGCTATCGTGTCCTCCGCGGAGCGGCTGCCTGAGGCGAGGGACGCTTTGCCTGTGCGTCACAGAGCTGATAGCAGTCACATTATGAGCACAGCGGAGGACGGTTTGTCCCACGGACACCAAATGAGATTCGCCTCCTAGTTCTTTAACACAAAACCACGTGAAGGGATATTTAATTATTGCAGAGTTCATCACAACTCCAATGTTGACAGTTGAGGCTGACTGGAGGAGGTGTGGAGGTCAGTGAGGTCACGCACACACACACACACACAGGGAGGCGTGGCCTCAGGAATTAGACGGACGAGGAGGAGTCTGAGAGGAGAACAGGACGGAGCAGCAGCTTCACGTGTCGACACAAACCATTTTTGACGGTCACAGTAAATAAAATGTTAAAATATTAACGCTTCGAAGGCTTCAAACGGACTCGAATCTCTTTCATGTGCAAAATATTAATCCTGGCGACGGTGAAATACTGGGCAGCTGCCGAAAGTGTATGTATGTGTGTGTGTGTGATATACACTCGTCACCACTGACCTCAGTTTCAAAAGCTCAACACATTGTTTAAACTATCATCCTAAGGCGTGTTTAATGTTGTGTGTGTTTCTGGTCCACAGCAGCAAACCATCAGCACGATGCTGAAGCCCACAGAGCCAGTTCTGTTAAAAAGGTCAAAGGTCAAAGGTATCTCACAGATGCAGGTCATGACCTCAGCACATCCTGGAGTCATTCATGGATTAAGCGCGTCTGACAACTGAGCCTGACCGGGACAACACACATGTACTTTGACATGGACACGGGTACACTACGACATAGTGTACCCGGAACTTTCTGGAGTGTATTTATCTATCTACCAGTCAAACATGTGTGACGTTCAGCAGCTGGCTTGATTAGGCACTTACTACCTGTCCTAAAATAAAATGATGACGGAAGAGGTACAAATAAAGCTTCAGTAATAGATGAGGATGAAGGTCATAAGGTCAAGACGAGTGTTAATCTCTGGATGAGGCAGCAGGTTTGCTTTCACGGAGTGTAACTTCCTGTCTCCATCGACGGTACTTTCTTCTTGTATTTTCATTCCACCCCTCTGCGTCAGATTACTAGAACGTTCCGTTAGTGACACTGGCAGCAGAAGTCTTTTCCACACTTCAGTTCCAGAGCAGCGACGGAGGAGATGGAGAACTGGCTGTTAGTGTCAGGAGAGACGGAGAAGTCTTGGAGTGCAGAGACAGAAGTCACTGATCAGTATTTACAACTGACAGTAGATTCTTGTGTTGTAGCCGTGGAACGTCACCCTAGTCACATGTCAGTATCAGCTCATGGAACCAGGCTCTAGCCCTGAGGGAAACGGAAAAAAAAAAGCAACATTCGTCGGAACACTGCGTGACATACATCGCTGTGTGCGGAATTATCTGGAATCGCGTGCTAAGCCTCCGTCACATTAATGTGATGTGTTTCCGAGAAAAAACATGAAAAAATGACATATTTTCCCGTCATAGGAGATGAATGGATTCCAGAGGTTTTGAACACAAAGACAGAGCGTTCACAGCCAGTTTCAGTCTCTGTGTGAATTCAGATGGAGGGTTCTCAACCTGTGGCCCGTGGTCCCTGAGGGGTCCAGCTGCAGACCCACATTCAAACAGCGCAACGAGGGATTTTCTAGTTGTTTTCGCTGTGGTATTTTCGCTGTGTCACCTCCAGCTGTTCTGTCGTCCCCCTGAAGCTCCATTCTTCAACACCACGCGGGTCACTATCAGTATAATGTGTATTCTGTGGTCCTGGTCTGAAGCTGCCGGTGTGTCCGTCCCACAAGACGGAGATCAGTGATTTCTGAGACAAACGGCGTTTCATAGCGTCGTTCTTTCTTCACCGTCCTTTGACTCCGTCTGCAGCAGGTGACTGAAAAAGCTGATTAACAATCTGCTTTCAGTGCAGGAAACAGAGACGCCAGTGATTCCGACACAATACAGGACCCACCCCCACCCCCACCCCCGGGGCCGACGGCTGTAAGAGGACACCGTCAGCCGAGGACTGAGAACACGGCCTTCTGTTCCATGTACAGAGTTCACAGAGACATTTGACACTGGAAGCTGGTTTACGCTTCTGGATCAAATCAACAGCGACGGCGTAGAAATGTAACTGGTCGTCGCGGCGACGTGGACCTCCACAGACGACAACAAATGTGATTGGACTGTTTGCGTCACGTGACTTTCCAGCTCTCCAGAGCGTCACTTCTGTTTGCAGTGAAAACAGAACTAAAGGTGACTGGTGAGAGGAACATGACGGCCATCTTGTTGTAGTTAGTGCGGTAACAAGAGCCGCCCACGTTCAGTAACTAGGAGACACAGACCAGCCTAAACACAGCTGTGGGACTGACTGCAGAGCGACGCGCGCACGCACAAGCACACACACACACACACACACACACACACACACACACACACAGGCAGATTTAGAAACAGACGCCCACGTTAATTCAACGCAGAGGCATAAATCCAGCTTCAGACCGTTGGACAGCGGATCGTTCTGGTGGAGAAGCTCAGGAACATCAGAATGTCACAGGGATGTTTTGTCGTTCATAAATCAGAAGTCCTGTCGCAATGATTTGTTTCTCCTGATTTCTCGGGTCAACTTTGATAAATGAATGGTCTTATTTGCGTTCAGTGATGACGACCTTTGACCTTTGGATCACTGGTCGGTCACGTAAGCAGCCCGTTTGTCCAGTTTCCGGTCCACGACGTGTCTGACTGACGAGGCTCGACGTGCTGCTGGAGATGTGAACCCCGACCTGAAGAAGCTTCCTGAACAGAGAATCTACATGTGGACCGACTAGAACGGAGAGGCGGGGTGAAGTGAGCCGTGAGTGGTTCTTCAAATCACTCCCAGCCCACGTTCACGTTGTGAAACACCCGACATCATAGCACAGAGGCGGGTCTCCATGGTAACGGCATTCCGCAGCAGTCTGTACCGGCGTTCATCACCTCCTGCATACCGGTTTCTATCACGCAGACCTCAGATCAGCTTCCCTCCATCATTACTGAAACATATTCAAGAGGCCGGTTGGCGGGAGAAATAGGAAGTACAGGAGGACTCAGAAAGTACCAGAACATGAACAGGGTCACACGACAGGTAGGTCAGCCCTGAGAGATTCTTGAAAAACCAGCAAAGCCTCTTTGACCCATCTGTGTTTGTTGGTGATTCACTCGTTCACCGTGCGAACAGACGTAGTGACGCAGGTGAGAAACACCAACGGCAGGAAGCTGACAAATGCTAACTCCCTTCGCGTGACACTCCCGTTGATTCATGACCCATCTGAGCACGTGAAACCGCTTTAGCACGAAGCCGAAATGAGTTGTGTTCGGATGAGTCACAGCTTCGTACGACTTCCCGAGCCTCTATCACCCCTAGTGGACTGACGAGGAACGGCTGCATGACGGCACCAGCTTGTTCTGCTGCAGACACATTTGAAAAGACGCTTTTGTGCAAATTTTGTCTGTGGATTCTCGCGACGGTTTGTCACAGACCCACACTTGACCTTTACGTACCTTCAACATGATTCGAACGCTGAATCTGTGTGAAAATTGTGTTCAGACCAAACGCAAAGTTGGTATTTGGCGAAGGCGCGTTGAGTTGAATGAACGAATGAACTACAGCCGACTCGTCTCACAGAGACTAAAAACCTGCTGCCGTTGTCGTTTCAGTTTCAGGACACGTTTGGTTTGGTCCAAAGGTAAAAGCAGCAAGAGCTGTAAGAGACGGATATCAAGTGGAGGACGTGTTCCTCTGGACTCGTACGTACCAGGAATCTTTCAAGTAAACTCGCCTGTGACACAAAAAGTGCTTCGCTTTTAATCTGAACACACCGTGAGAGTCAGGACGTGGAGACAAAGGTTCAGTGTCAGACGTGACTGAGAACCGAAGAACCCGCCGGCAAAACAACAACAAAAAAAGTGGTCCTTTTCCGAGGCGCTCAGAGGTCAAAGGTCAATTCCACAAGAATTAGACCAACTGAGATCCGAGACAGTTTCTGGACAAAGGAGAAGACGTGTTCCAGTAGGACGGCCCCAAGCAGCTGGACTCACCTCAGACCGTCGCCGTCATCTGTTTTCTCTCCCTCATCAGTCCAGAATCTGTCTGGTTGCTACGCGTCAAACGACTTCCGTCCCAGTCTCTCCCCGCCTCGTCCCCCGTCCTCCCCCCTCCCCCCGCCAGCCTCTTTCCTGTCCTGGACGGGTCTCGCCTTAAGAACGGGCCTCCAGCCGCCACCACCAGGCCCACGTTCTTCTGGCCCGGCGCCGCCGGTGGCCGCGGGAACTGTCTAGAATCCAGCAGATCTTTGTACTGGATCTCAGGCCTGATCATCCTCAGACAGGCAGTTCTGGTGGCGTTGTCCAGCTCGGGCTGGAGCTCGTAGCCCAGAATCTTCACAAAGCCGCTCTGGAACGGCCTGATGTTCTTGTCTTTGATCCGATAAGCCTCCACGGGCTTCCCACCGTCCCTCAGACAAACGTGGGCGAGCTCGTCCCGCCGATTCCTGAGAAGAGTCACTTCCTGCGCCATCCGCGTTCGACCAAACTTGTCGATTTCCTCCCAGAAGGTCCGGTTGAAGGCTTTGTACACGTGCCAGTCTAAGGCGTTCCACTGCCGCAGCTTCTCCTGCTGCTCGGCCGTCAGCGACAGATTGGGCGGCGGTTTGGACTGAGAGTTTCCGCCTCGAATGCTAATGCCAGACATGGCCGCCGCTTTGCCCACCCAACTCCCACTCATCCCTGCGATGCTGCTCGGCTTCTGCTGCCGGGCGTTGAGGCTGAAGGAGACGACGGCGTCCAGAGGCCAGCAGAGGGCGTGTCGCAACAGGATCATGGACTGGTCGAAGTGCTCCGACAGCAGAATCAGCTTAAAGTTCCGCCGGATCATGGCCTCTCCCCGCTGAGCCAGGGCCACAGAGAAGTTGGCGTTGTGGTCCATGCCGAAGTCGAACCACAGCAGGTTGCGTGCGTAGTGGTTGTTGCGCAGACGAGGGTCGTAGAACTTTCTGGGATCATCGGCGAATTCACCCAAACCTTTGGCTTTCCGGAAGGCCGGCGCGACTTCTTTGTAATAAGCAAAGGAGGATTCAGCCAGAGCAACCGGGTCCCTGACGATGGAGAAGTAGAAGGTGTCAGCGGGCATCACCTTCTCCACCTACGAGACACAAGGCGTTTACAATCAATCCTACAAGTCAAAGCTGTGAAAACACCGGACGAATGCGATGAGCTCATCGAGAACCGGACGACAAAACCTACGGACAATTGGTTCTTGATGCATCAGTGGTTGTCTATATCTGATTTATTGAAATGACCAGAGTTAATGTCTGTACGTTTGATCCACATCAGATCTATACAACTTTAGTTGAAGCGTCCAGTGGCGTTTATTACAACTCGTTAGCAGTGAGTCACATATCACATATTTACGACGAGGGGACACTGCGGAAGGAAAACGTCCTTTATCAGTCACTGGTCATCTGGAGGGAGGGACGTGTCCTCGCTCAGGTCCGCTTGACAGTCACTCGCGCTGACATGACCTCCGACCTCCGGCTCAGCTATTCTGGGATGTGGGATCAGCAAATATTCCCTGAACGTCAAGCAATGACAAGTCATGATGTCGTCACCCAGCTCTGCTTCTTTCCTCTGAGCCGCAAACTGAGGTTGTAGTTTACAGACTGAACACGACGTGTGGTCAGAGTGACGAGCCGAGTGTCTGTCACTTCCTGCTGAGAAATGCAATAAACGCTTCAGGTCTCAGATCAGCACCGGTAATCATCTTCGGCCTGTCGGCCCCTAGCTGCTCGTGTTCGTCAGGGTGTATTTTCGGAACGCGCCAAACCTCCATGTAGGTACGTCACTATGTCACATTTTGGAGCTGCAATTTTCTCCAGGGAAATAATCCAGATTTTATGATTTGCACGATTATTAAAAATGAAGCGAGTAGAGAAGCTGGCAGACACATTAGCAGAGACAAGATGAGAAACATTAGCAGGGAAGCCGAGAAGTCGACAAACAAGGCGATCTGATTCGCTCTCTCCTCTCCGCTTCCTGTGCGTGTGTAGGTGTGATATGTTGAGCAGTGAACAGACATGATGGAACTGAACGAGGTTGAAGAAATAGGTTAAAAAATAGGTTAAATCTCAGTTCTATTCTTGGGAATGAAGCCAGGGGACATCTCCTCTGTGTGTGTGTGTGTGTGTGTGTGTGCCCTCCTACTTTGTGTTCTCTAGTCACATGTACGTTACTGCCTAGTCTCTAGAAAACTCCTAAGAATAAACATATTTTTCTCAGTTCACCACAAATCTTTGTCAAACTGTGGTTGCCATGCCGACAGAGACATCTCTCAGCAGCAGGGGGACAGAGGATGTGAGTCTATGAATCGTCTCCTCCCATGTCGTCACAGAGGACAGATCACACCTTGCCATGCTAGCATGAACGTAGCACCAGGGGAACTGTCAATGTCAAAGTCAAGGGTTGAAGAAGGCATGCGACACTCATACGTGTGTGCGTGCGTGCGTGTGAGCTGCAGGGCGGAGTACACAGCTGCACACATGGATGTAATCAGCGCTGCGCCCGCAGACCAGTGCGACCACAGTTCAGTCAGCAGCAACAGGGTGATTCCGCCACCAGAGGAAAGCTGACACCAAAGCATTTCTGTCTGGAGGAGTGGATGCTCACGTCTGGGCTCACGGGAGCAGCCAGCAGCTTTCATTCAGCATGTTGTGGATTGTATCATAACACCAAGGAACTTTCTCATCTGACACGCGACCTTCAGACGGCAGGAAAACCAGCTCTTTAAGTGAAACACTATTTTGGTAATTATATTATCATGTAAAAATATATGTTTGACTGTTATACACGTGAAAATATAAAAACTGAATCAACAGAGAAATGATCAGATCAGTTCCAGATGACGTTTCACCTCACACGTTCATCTGATGGAGGATGCAGCGGTTCATCAGGTGCAGGACGTGTCTCAGCATGTGTCCTGAACTCACCTCTGGTTTATTGAATCTCATGTGGTTGCCCATGATGTGGAACTCCATGGCTCTGGGACCCCGGTAACCTTTGACCCTGTGGGCGTTGAAGGGCAGCGGGTAGCCCAGCTGATAGCCCAGCGGCAGGGCGAAGCGGAGGTGGCGCTCCTCTCCGAAGCGGTACAGCATGTTGAGCACGGTGCTGCTGGCCGTCTTGTGGGTCTTGAGGAACATGATGTGGGTGTGTGGGTGACAGGAGCCCAGAGACGGATCCTGAGCCTCAGGGGACATGAAGACGGCGCGCACGGTCGGCTGGACGGTGCTGGAGGACGGGGAGGAGAAGTGTCAGGTGGGACACGACCAGTGGGCGGAGTCTGTGATGGCACTGGAGCATCGCTGGCGCTACATTGGCGCTGGCATACGTTGGGAGTACTGTAATTACTATTAGTTATTGTTATTTGTACCCATGTGTCCACGTCCATATGGGTCAATAGAACATTCTTGAACTCGGCCATGAATCTTATCTTCTCCACTATGAAGCACTGACGTCTTTTAGTTGCAGGATCAAAAGAACTTTTAGCATGAAAAATGTGGAAACATATTAAAAATGCTTAAAGAAGCTTGTATCTATGGAAGAAATTTGAATGGCCGATGGTTAATGTTTGAGCGAGTTAAATTAGCATGTCATTTAATTAGCACACGTCAAAATTCACAGAATTAAAAACAAAATATTTTTTATTTTGCTAAAAATAGCAAAACAGCATAATTTCTGCCTCCTTCTTGTTCTTCTTCTCTGTTTCCTTGCGTGATGTAAACAGCGAGCGACACTGCCCCCGGCACTTCATGTAGGTCAACGCAGTTACAGATGAGCACCAAGCGGCCGGTGTGCGTGATTACAGCAATAACACGACGCGTCAACGCTTCCGTGTGGGTGTCGACCGATGGTTGCCGCCCTGGTCGGGTGAGTGCGGCTGCAGGCGACGGTCAGACGAAGGCCGCGGAGTCACGTACCTCTTGTTGAAGATCACGCCCAGCAGCTGACCCGCGAACACGATGGCCAAGAAGAGCAGCAGCGCCTTCCACATCCACAGCGGACCGAAGCGCCCGCACACCAGCCACCGCAACATCCTGCCGGGAGAGGAGGAGGAGAGGAGGAGGAGAGGATGGGTGGATGAGGGATGGCAGGAACAAGAAGGAAAATGGACACGAGTGAGGGATGAAGAGGAGGAGGAGGAGGAGGAGGAGGGGCAGTTGGACGAACACACATCATGTTATGTAAAGGCCGCAGAGATGAGGGGGATGTGGGGGATGAGGGGGTGATGAGTCATTAAACAAACATGACTAAGACTCATCTTCTTCATCATCATCATCATCATCATCAGCGGCGAGTCAGCCAGAGAACATTTCTTCACTCAGTACTGCAATCACGTGTCAGACGACCCAAACAAACCTCTGACCAATGTGACGACATCTGAGACGAGTCCTCCAGAAACTCAGAAAAAGGATTCTGAACGCGGCGGGGGGGTCAGATACTAGGCTCCCCTTTGAGACAGAAGAAGAACGGGGACGGAGGGGAGTCGGTGTCAGTTACCAAAGAGAATGGAACAGAACAAACACTGACCAACACGACTTCTGTTGTGGTCCGGAGCTACGAGGAAAATGAAATTAACTTGAG